>VYZR01077349.1:0-20227 GCA_013400675.1 Oxylabes madagascariensis | reverse complement strand
TCCCATCAGCAGGGGGCAGGGGAGGCACTGCTGCAGAGCCCGCACGGCCACAGGAAGGGTATAATTAAAAGATTGTAAGGATCTTTCAGAGATTCAAGTAAAATTTGACTGAAATAACCTGTAAAAGCCACCACTAGACAAGTCCCTTCGTTCAGTGGGGCTACTTTTCCCCTGGGGTGTCCATGGCCTTTGGAGGCAGAGGGCAAAACAGCAATGCCGGGTGGGGGGTTTGACTAGAAACTGGAGTTAATTTCTAGTTCCTTTCTTCTACACTTTAAAATCCTTAGAACGAAATTTCTTCTGGCCTTTAGCAAGCCTTTCTTGAGGCTCACTAGAAGAGGTATCTGAGACCACACAAACTGGGATTCATTTTAGTTAAGGAATGCTTTTTCCCATTAGTAGATGTACAGTAAAACAGCAGTCGGTGCTTGACTCATTGGTGCACACTGCACCCAAGGCAGCTTCATTCTGCATTCCTGACTGGCTCCTTCCTCCCTCTACCTTCCAATTGCTAAGCATCCTTATAATCTTCACATTCTGCCAGAAAAGCTGCCTTACACATTTCTTTGCTGCAATACAAGACAGTGGTCCCACTCTCACCCCTCCCTTAACAGAGCATCTCTCCGAAGTTCACCTTCACTAGTCAAAAGATAGGTCCTAAAAACAAAAGCTGCATCCTGGGAAGGCAAGACAGGGCTTAGCTGCACACCAAGACCCTCGGCAAAGAGCGCTCATACACCTACTGTACCTGCCAACCCTTTGAGCCCGAAGCTCAGGGGCTGCCAGTGCTACACAGAGCACAAAGACCTCCCCGTGCATGCTTGTGTAACAGCCCGGGAATGTTACCTCTGATCCTGTAGCTTCTGATATGGTGGAGTAGGAGCTCTCAGGAGCCCAGGAAATGCACTCTACCACATGCTCGTGCTCTCGGAGCTCAGCTTTGCATTCCTTTGTCGCTACCACCCACACGCGCACTGTCTGGTCGTTGGAGCAGCTGGCAATCAAGGTGCCGTCCTGGTTGGGCCGCACCATGCGCACCCATTCTCTGTGCCCCGTGAAAGTCTTCACGCAGTAACTGTGCAAAAAACCACAGTATCGCTCAACCACCAGCAATAACCCTGTGCACGCGCCTCAGAAATTCCAGGACACTTAACCTACTTTCAGTGGTTCAGATAAAATATTTTAGCTAGCACACACGTTCATCCTGGCAGATGATGGAGCATGCCATAAAGAGTTCGTGGAAGGGACGCTGACATGAGAAAGCAGTGACAGCTAAGAGCTGGCAAAAACTTGTTAAGGCAAAAAGCAGGAAACTTGGGAGAAAATGAAGTTGACGTGACTACTTGCATTAAAGAGGTATTTTAAGAACAAGTAGAGATTTACAGGTCATTTAGGTATTAGAGAGACAACTGATAAATGAAACAAGCAAGAAGACAAAAGATCAGGAGACGCCTTGATCTGTGTCAAGAAAGGTAACAGATACTCCCTTTAAACTCAGAGTTAACCAGTGAATTCATTTTCCTAATTGGTCGTGAGCTAGAGATCTACCCTCATAGCTTCCAGAAAGACAAAACCAGTTAGCTTTAGTTAGTTAGTATTAACATCTAAACCCTTTTGCCTAAGGACTGAGGCAGAATCCTTCAGTGAATTACTCTAAATGACACAACATCATTTCTCAATTCAAATAGCGCCTGCTGACATTCAGATTCCTGTGTCCCATTTCTACACACAGTGGTTTCTCACTGCTTTTGTTCTGGTGCTGTTTGCTCACCAGTGCACTTACCCTGTCTGGACTTCCCACATTTTGATAGTTTTATCCCTTGAGGCAGAAACTATATGATCTCCGTTGGGCATGATGGCTACCGAAGAAACGTTATGATCATGACCTAAAAACAAAATAAAATCTTTATTAAGTGGCACTTTATTAATGGCAGAGTTTTCACAGAGCACACAGAACTTGCCATTTTCTCTGTCTTGGTCAAGCTACTGCAGCAGTGTGTGTTTTACGGAATAATCTTTACATGTAAACTTGAGGTTTTATGAAATAATCATCCATATTTTTAGAACCTACACAGTCCAGACACTGAGCATCCTTAAGAGTGCTTTCTGTTTACTTGCATATTATCTATGGGTGGGTGTTTATTTTTTTGTCTCAAACATTCGCTATTTCTACTTGCCATTTCTAAAAGATGATTGTAAAAGCAAGAAAAAAGCTCTCACATAAGACCATAAAAAATTTGCTGTCAATCTGAGAATCTTATAGCTGTGGCTGTACTTTCTCATTTTTTCCTATGGTTTTCAAACCCAGTGCAAAGGGAACATTCCCATGTGATCAAACACACACAGCCAAACCCTGCATGGAGCAGCCACAACTCCTCTGGCACTGATTCCTTCCTTCCTGTAGCCCTGCATCAGGAATACAGAGGGCTGAAGGAAGGAATCTTTCACTCATTTGAAGGCAGTTTTATTGTCTAGCAAGCATTTAATATTTAAAGCTGAAATTCCTCTAACTATCATTTTGTTTCAGTATCATTATGGGATGCTTCCCACACCATCATGCATAGTAGATTTAAGATGCTATTTCATTCCATAAACACTGCATGTATCCCCTATTTATAGAGCATTCAAAGCATCAAATTATATCCCCCCTTTTTCTTTTGGAAAATACTCTGGTCTATAACCCTTTTCCACATCAGCAGTTTTCCTGGATTAAAAAAAAAAATCTCTTCACTTTACAGACTGCTAAATCAATCCCTTTATACCTTACCATGCATAGTTCTGATGCACTCAAAGCCCTGGAAATCCCATAGCTTAATGGTCATATCAGCAGAACAGGAGGCCAAGAGTTTGCCAGTGTGGTCAAAGGAAATATCTTGCACAGAGTCTGTGTGCCCCTTCAAGGTTCGCTCAAAGTCTCCTGTCTCATAATCCCACACCTGACAAGGGAACAGACAACCTGTTAGCAGCAGCCCATTACTCTTTGTTTTCTCCAGCCTCACAGTTGCACTCTGAAGGCCAGTCTGGCACCTTGTTCAATAATTAATCAAGCAAGACACAGTCAGCCCCAAAAAGCTTAACAGTCGAGAAAAATAAATTTATTTTTATGTGATTTTGCTACTTATAAATTAACTGAATTCATGCATTTTGAAAACTGCTTTTCAGCTAACTTTAGGCATTACAAACCCAGCAGGAGAACGTTTCACTGTATTGATGTCACCTATCCCACAGCCAGTTGTCTGAAGCACACACACCTTTATTGTGGCATCCTCTGAAGCAGAGACCATAACACTGAAAACTGGATGGAAAATGACTCGAGTGACAGGACTCCTGTGCCCACTCAACGCATACTTCTCTGGAGGACGAGGAATCCACTCCTTAGGGTCTCGTTTCTGACCAAGAGGTCCACCTGATGTAAATTCTTCCTTAGCTTCATTCAGCTTCGATTCTAATTCCATTACCTAAGCATATGAATTGCAAAGACACCTTTCATTTCCAGTTCTATACAAGATCTAATTCACCTTCTTGCATTAGTAATCCAAATAACAACTGACTCCAAATCTCACAGTAAAGCAAAGACTGCATGGACCAAAACTGATTATCAACATTCAGTAGCACTGGTTTCAAAATTCAAACCTAAATTAATCATTTATAGCTTATTCTTCAATAATTTATAGTTAATTCTTAATAATTTAACCATTAATAATTTACTCTTTTCAAATTCCCAAATATTTTCACAGGAAAAAAAAAGTTCCCTTTATTCTCTAACTGTATAAATACATCTGAATTACTATTGTGCCAAACTACCAAAGAAGGTTGTGCTAAAAAAAAGGAATGCCACTGCTGCAGGAATTCTGTGTCCTGTTGGAGCTAGCACACACATTAACCAACAACAGAAACACTGGAGGGCTAATAAACCCTCGCTGCATTAACCTGCACAAGGGATAGGACTTCATTGTTAACACACTGATTTTAGGGGTATTCTTGCTTTTAATACACTCTTGAGCCATTGAAGCATGACTAAAAAGAGTTTTGTACTCTCCACTTGCAGCACAATCACCCACTGGAAGGCACTGGAGCTAATGGCTCCTTCCCTCCAGGGCCGTGGCCAAAGACAACAGGCAGCACTGATTTTTCCTCCGTTCTAGCCCAGCCTGACTCTCTGCACACAGCAATTCCATCTCCCTACTCACCAACTGCCTCAAGGCACCTCCTGCCTCTCCAGCTTCAGGACTGCACGTGCGTGTTCAGTGCTGAATGCTTTCTGTGCTAACTTTTTATACGTGTATAACCAGCAGATCCCTACTTACCTTCTTTTGTAATCTTATAACAGATGTCCATTTTTTTTCCAGAAGTCCGGCATACTTCTTATCTAACTCTTCATTCTGAGAAGAAGCATTTAAAGAAAGAGGAAGAAAAGCAACACAGAAAAACATATATCAGAGACGCAGAATTAACTAAATGCTGCACTTTCTTTCCATTACAAAATTACAGTCTCATGCTACAATAATCCTAAATGAGATGAAGATAACAGACATCAGAAAATAACCATGCCAAGGCTTACTCCACGGAAGATAAAAGCTCTGAGGACTGGCTACCTTGGTCAGAGACATGTTAATCTATTACTATAGGGTGGCACTTGTAAAAGCTGGAGTTATCTCCATGAATAATCCATACAAAAATTAAATCTCTCTTTATAGAGCTACACATCAATCCTTCCAATTTACTCAAATAATTTCAGCCTTTACCTTTTTTTTCCATTTTAGTATAGCCCATTCCAATTCAGATTTTCTTGCATAGAAGTCGTGAAACTTTTAGTAACTGCATTTTCTCTTTCCCTCAGGACCATCTAACCTATTTAGACTGCTTTCCTAAGCTTTGGGAAGAGAAGACTAAATTAAGGTTGATAGATAAGGCAGATAGGGGAATGATATTAGGATTTTCAATTATAAGTATGGCATTTCAATTTGTCATTTCTACTTATTTATTCAATACTAGCAGCAAATTGGAGAANTGATAGATAAGGCAGATAGGGGAATGATATTAGGATTTTCAATTATAAGTATGGCATTTCAATTTGTCATTTCTACTTATTTATTCAATACTAGCAGCAAATTGGAGAAATTAAGTCAAATTTTAAGCATTTTGGAAAAAGAACAATGCAAGATGTGTAATAAAGAAAAGGCAAGGATTTATCCAGCACATAGACGTTTACTACTCAATCCAGCTGTAGCCATATGAAATGCACACCTCCTATGCTAATAGGTGGCAAAGTTAAAAATTATATGAAATCATCTATGACAAAGGCAAATCAAGAGAATGAAGTTGCAAGAAATGACTGGTCTGAGTCATTGATATCTGTACAGTCTAAGCAAACAGAGCTGCTTACCAGAGCTCTGGTATCACAGAATCACAGACTGGTTTGGGGTGGAAGGGATCCTGAATGTCATTTTGTTCCACCCCCATGCCGGGGGGGAACATCTTCCACTACACCAGGCTGCTCCAAGCCCCATCCAGCCTGGCCTTATTGGATGATATGAACTGGAACTTCTATGAACTGTTTCAGCCTGCCCTCCTACTACATGGTTATCCAAGAGATGTGCAACAGACTCAGGCAAGGACTTAACTCCTGACCGAACTCAAAGCTCAAAAGAATCTTCCAATATTGGCTTTGTATGATAAAACAGAGGACAAAAGTAATCCAGTTTTGTCTTCCTGTTTCTCAAAGATTCCCAGTGAAATCAGTCTCCAAAGCTGCACAGTCTCAGACCATTTCAAATCTGGTTATAAAACCATTTGCTCAGAAATGGTCAACTCACCCAATGATTATTTTTCCCTTTTCTGGCAAGGCAATAAGCTGTGTGAGTTCATCTCCTCCAGTTCTGAAACTGTCTGAGCTAACAGGTTCAGAACAGATGCAGATGCCATAAAACTGACGGACTTCGAAATTGAAATATAGATGAAGAATCTTGTTTGAACTCACCACATCTAATTCAGCTTCCTTTTTAAAAACCGAATATGCCTCCTCGTAGCCATTGGAACGGAGGTAATCTGCTATCGCTCGATTTCTACAAAACATTTTAAATACAGTTTAAGGAGTCAGGGAAAGATTGTCATCACAACATAGTGCACTCTGATCAAATCCTTGTCTACGTTCCAAAGTAAAATAGCAAAAAATTTCCAGAATTTACTCAAGATCAATGTAGAATTCACAGATTGCAGCTTTTATTGCAATGTGCTTATTGCAAATTGAAGAATCCATTTTTTATGCCATCAATAACTCTGAAATTATATTTTCATAATTTCCCAATTCTAGTTTCAAATACCAGCAGTTCTGTCAAAAATAAAGAGTAGAGACGTCCAAACCACAATACACAGTACATAAAGGGCATGTGCACAGAGACACTCTAAAATCTATTTAGAAACAAATGCTAATAATTGAAGTTTAATGAAAATGCAACACAAACTTATAAACAATGATCCCTTACAGTTCATCTCGTTGCCTTTGTGACAGCACCATCGTGGCTGAGATGTCAGGTTAACGTGATCGAGCAGTGGCTTCTCCTCAAGAGCTGAAGTCTTGGGAACCCAGGATCCACAATTCAGTCTGCCACAGTGGCTTGAATCACAACTATTTCTCCAGATGGGAAATCCAATAGGAAATCCAGAGGCATTCAACACAGAAGATTCAATCCATCTACAAGGAGGAGAAAGAGACATCATTTGTTTCCTTGAAACAAGCATTCCTCAGGAAGCTTTCTTAGATTTATCCAAGCAGCATCTTTAAAGGCTCTGGCTTACCCCAGCATGAGACCCTTGCAGCTACAGTGCTACACAACTGTAGCACACAAATGACTTTTCCCACTCCAGTACCACCACCTGAGCAAGTTCTGAAAAACCTTTGACTAAGAGACAATACTTGTTTTCTTTTCAGTCACGTGTTAATGTAGTTTACCTAGAGTTAATATTTCATCTTGCCCATGTTTACAGCACAGCAAATTTTTAAACAGCCCTCCAATCTCAGCAGAGTGGCACCATTACCCTGGGAAGACCTGCCACAGGCCCATTGCTGCAGCTGGGCTCAGGCAGTGGAGTGATCCCAACACCTCCGGCAGCACCAGCCAGTTCAGGTTAGGGCTGAAACCCAACACGCTCGAGAGAGTTCAAGTCAGGAGCTGTGCTTTTCCAAAACACACACTCGTTAGTATCCTTTGATTCAGAAACATGAACTACAGCATTCTCAGCACACAACCTACTTCAACTGGGCAGCTTTGACCTCTGCCACAGTGACACCACCAAACCATGCTGGCAGCACCGCCTTTGCTTTCTGCACTGCAGGGACCTCGTGAGCACCACGGCCATGCAAAGTGCTGAAATGGCACTTCTTGCACACCTGGCAGGTTCTGTGCAGAACTCATCCCTCACTCAGGCTGCTCAGCAAGTCCGACCGACCAACCAGCCTTCAGCACCGAGATAAACTGAGGCAACACACAGGGGCTCAGAGACAGCAGGTGGGTTTGTAAACTTCCCACTGACTGCTTGAGGACTGTGTGCTCCCGCAGCCTCCCCTCTGCCCCTCCCTAGACACACAGGTACACTGACTTCAGTGTCACAGCTCAGTAACAATGTCACTAAGGAGTCCCCTTTAAACAACAGCCTGCTATGAAAAAAGTAAGAAAAATACTAAGCTTGTATCATTAATGGCTACTTATTCATCACAGGGGATCAGAGGCTTGCTTCTTTCTAAACCTATCTAGGCCCTGCTGTCTGCTTCGAAATGAGCTTAAGCTGCAAGTTGCTTGTTTCCACCCTGCTGGTGGATCTTCCACGTTAAATGCCGCACACCATAATACTGCCCTGCAAGCCAGTTAGGATAGGAACACTCTAAACAGGCAATGCCTCATTTAATTAGTCTAACCTCTTCCCCAATAGCTATTTCAGAAACAGTTCAGCTGAAAACTAACAGCACAGGCTGCATCCTTTCAGAGAACAGAGCAAGCGTTTCACTTCCTCTTGTCCCATACCTAATTCATGCCAGGTAAAGAGACAATTGGGTTTGAGGAGATGTGCTCAGCACAGCGCAGGTACCGCATGCGAATTAACGGAGATGGAATTGACATCAGGAATGAGGCGCTGCAGTGCCGAGAGGCGCCTGCAGAGGGCGCGCCGCGGGCCGGCAGCGGACCGGGCNAGTAATCCCAAACTTCTCCATATCCCACGTACACTTCCCAACACCTGGGCTGCTCCACAATCTAACTCTGAATTGTCAGTGAGAAACAGATCCTAGTACTAGATAAATTCCAACAGCTACAGGGCAAAGCAGCTACTCCTGCTATTAGCAAATTACAGCCAAGCCAAAGCCACCAACCAAGTGATCTACAGCATCTCCCTCCTCCAGAAAGGGTCTGTTCCAAGCACCCTGCTCAGCATTCCTGATTTTTAACTACAAAGCCACCTGAATAGAAGGCAACGTATTTTTAGGACTGCCTTCTTCATAGACAAAGAACAAACAAAACAAAAACAAAGCCCACTGCAAACAAACAAAAACCAAACCAAACAAACCCCTCCACACACACAACCCACTCAAACAAGTGTCCCAATCCAAAAAGCCCAAAAGGACCACCATTAAATTACACACCTGTGCCATTTGTACACTACCTTTTTTCCAGCGGGAGCAGACTCAGTGACATCCAGGCTTCAGCCAAGCAAGACTAACGAGTCCTCCTCCATCACCCATCAGCCACCACCGTGTTACCCTCAAACAGCTCAGCCACGAGAGGCAGCTGGGGCTCCGGAGGAACCCCGGGGAACAAAAACAGCCCACGAAGAACCATCACC
The DNA here is from genome assembly GCA_013400675.1 of Oxylabes madagascariensis. NCBI lineage: Eukaryota > Metazoa > Chordata > Aves > Passeriformes > Timaliidae > Oxylabes > Oxylabes madagascariensis. Next base: position 11,392 of record VYZR01077349.1, on the reverse strand, counting down.
TGTTCATCACATCTGCCTGAAACTTGTCACTTTGTGTCAGCATCTTAAGGCAGTGTCAAGACAGATCTTTTGAAAGAAAAGGTGTCTTTGCATGAGAATTTTACTTTGTCCACTATTAAATACAGGAAAAGGCACACTGAACTTAGCCACCCATGGAGTAACAGCTACTAATTAAGCGTGAACCAGGACGTGCCTTTTATTAATACCCACTTACACTCCTCCAAGTTGTAGTTTCTAGCTTAAAACCTATCTGATTCCCTATCAAAAGTCCGCATATACCAAAGCACCAAGAGGCAAACCTCTGCACAAGGACAGTAACAGAGGGCTACAGGTGTTCTTAGCAAGATCAGGTGTCTTTGGGAGCCTTTTAAACCTGGGAGCTGGCAGAACGCCTGTCGCTGGCACAGGTACCACACAGGCAATGGGCACCTCTTGCTGCTCCTGGCAGCACAGAACCAGCACGGTTTTCTAGAACAACACAAACCGTTCCTTACCTATACAAAACATACTCCTCATCTCCACTAAGAGCAGCAACTGCACCTCATCCCAACTGCCCACCTTTCCACTCAGATACAGATCAGCTTTTATTATACTTAGGACTTTTATTACTTATACTTTTATTATACTTATAACTTTATTATACTTATACTTTTATTATACTTAGGAACGTCAGAGCAGTAAGGATAGCAGACCTGCTTCAACCCTTTGGTGCTGCAGGACTAGAGACTGGCACACTAAAGCGTAATCTTTAAAAAGAAATTAATTTAAAAAGCGACAGCCAAGATTCATCACAAACCAGAATTTTTCCCTGTGCAAGCTTCTAAAACACAGAGAACTATTGACGGAGAGCAACAAACTGAGCAGAAATACCTGAAAAGAGGAAGAATCCTCTCCTGTAAGGGAAGGTGAAAACAGCACAGCGCAGGTTCATCTGACCTTCTCATTTGAAAAATAAAAATAAATGGGACGCTCTGTCTCTTCATGTCTGACCATCGCCCCCCTTCTTCCCAAAGTGGGGTTCAGAGATTCCTGATCTCCAGCACACTGAGGGCACGCTCACGGTCACTGCAGGGGCTCTGCCCAGCTGGGAGCACACGGCCCTCGGGCACGGGGCCAGCCCCACGCCACGCTGGCACCGCCGGCCTGGCAGGGGCACCAACACCCTCCTCCCAGCCTGACTGAGGACTCAACACACCACTGCTGCTTCCTGGCTTCACACACCAGCTTCTTCCACTGACCGGCATCAGTGCTGCCTACACTACTGGAAAACTTCACAATAACTTAATGAGAGACCTGCAAATGATTCATAAATGCACCAGCAGCAAAATGAAACAAGTTCAGCTCCATTTGTTAGCTGAGACAGCTCAACAGGAGGTATCCAGGCACAATAGCTACATGCTCAGTCACAGCAATGAGGTAGGGAAAAGAAAATCACTTTCAGGCAAGAGATTCCCCTCAGTTCATGGTATGTCATGCCAATAAATTATACACTTTGGCTTGTAGGTATTTCTGACTGTGTTCATACTTGCTTCAGGAGACACTTAAGTATTTTGTAGAAGTATTCTCCAAATAAAACTGAGAAACAGATTATGGAATCAAATTAATTCATTAGCATTTTAGTCTCAACCTGACAAAAATACTTGTTCATTTAACCAGCATCAAGCAAGAGCAAAATTACTGGAATTAAAATACCTAAAAGTGCCCATTCTGTAAACACAAAAAAATAAATCCAGTCCGTAAATTTCTTCAGAGTTCATTATGATTTTGTTTAGCAGAGCATACTGAATGCTAAACAGTACTAAAATTTGGGTTGTATACCTAAGCCCTTGCTAATCCACATTTTCAGAAGTATATCCTGAGGTACCAAACTCCACCATCACAACAAACCTCAGCATCCTCCACAGGGTTTTGTCAGTAAATTAGGTTCAAGGTTCTCCACTGCCTTTGTTTGCTCCTATTAAGCGTGTCAAAAACACTTTTAAGAACCAGAACCATAAACAAACCCCTAAAATGGCTCAACTGACTAACAGCGCCCATTTCTGCTGTTCAGAAAAAGTCACAGTAGAAGTCACTCCCCATTGAGCTGAGATCCATCTCCCCCACAGTGAGCCGCCCTCTCCCAGGAGTGAGGCACAGCAAACCCAGCTGTGCCAGTGCCTCTGTCACCGACAGTGCTCTGCTACCACAGTGAGGTGTAACGACCAAAAATCAGCTTCAGCTTCATTCCTTGGTTCACGACACTGGCAGCAGCAGTGAACTGTTCCATACACCAGCACCACCACCCCCGGTTCACTCTGCTGCTGCTGTCCAGCAACCTCAACTGGTAGTGCATATCCCAAGTATATGTCCATGGCTACTCCAAGAACCTATCAGTAAATTAATTCTATTTCTGCAGGTTTTATGACCGCTGCTTAGGCTCCACAAAAACAGTCTTCCCCACAAAAACACAAGCTTTGTACACTAAACATGTAACTAGCTCATTATATTAAAAATCAGAAGAGATACATGGCATCAATTACAGAGCTAAAGCATCAGCAGATACAGAACAGAACAGCAGAGTGCAGCTCTGAAAACTCAACAAGGCTTTAGCTCAGCACTGCTGTGCTTTAGGAATTGTACATTTTTGCCTTTTTTTGCAGAATTCTAATACTTTAATTAACCCAGCTACAAGACCATTTTTTCCCTAAATATTCTTACGACAACATTTTTAATGATATTCTACAAGAATGTTTATTGAAGGAAACATAATCGAATGTCACTTTCTCAGATTGCCAGCTCAGGCACACCTAATACAAAGCATTTGAGTGTTAAAAAGGCACGTGAGCCATCACCAGCATCAGGAACACAAAACTGGGTTCACGTTGTGAAATGAGTTAAGAGTATTCCATTACTCACATTTTGGTTCAAATTTAAATCTTAATTTATCATTTAAAATGTCAATAGCCAGTATAAAACTTAGAACAATTTGGAGTGTCCAGCTACATGCTACCAATTTTCAAGTGGTTTCTCTAACACATTCTGCCATTCTTAAAAGGTTTTTTTACATCAAAGAAAACTCCCAGAGTTTACTTCTGATTTGTTAATATACCCCAAATCCTACTTCAGTTAGCTCCCTCTCTTCAGCTAATTTTACAATACCAGTGAAAGGCTAGTCACTTACGAAAACCAAAGGCCACCAAAAAGAGTAACTGAATTGATACAATCAGAATTAAATTCCCCAATTCTTTAAAGCTGAAAGGGTCCATTTGTGCATTAATAAAGGAGAAACCCTTGTTGCATTGTCTCTTGCTACATGGCTGGCATAGGAGGTTCTTCAACAGTGTATCCTATTTCATAACATTAACAAGAGAAGGTAAAGTGGTTTTTTGGGAGTATTCCCAGACAATTAGAGCTACAGTCCTTACAGAAGAACTAGACCACATGAATTGTTCTCTTACACCTCTGGATTATGTCACTAAATTCTATCAAGTATATAAGAAAACTTCCTTTTAATTTAAACTAATTTTAATGGGTCTGATATTGTTTTAAAGCCCGTAAGCAAAAAGCTGCTTTATCAAACTCAAGCCACAGAATAGGACAATTCTTTCCACAAATGTACTCAAAACCAGATTCCATAGAAGTGAAGTAATATCCATGGTTCCTGGGCATAACTATTAGGACCTGAAAAGGGCTCCTAGATATGTCTCTATCTGTTGATAGGAAAGAAAAACAGTAACAAGTAAAATAATCCAGTTGCTCTCCTGCCTCCATCTTGCCCCCCGTTACTGCAGGAAAGCTCATCCACAGCAGAATCACCCAGGCACAGCCATGCAGCTGCTCTTAGCGCAGCAAACAGACCTTATCCTAGAAAATGTTGGAATCCATCACCTGCTAAGCCAGCAGGGATGAGTCGGAGAATATGAGAAAGCTACTCATTTATGAGCTGGGTTAATCTTTTTTCCACTTTTCAGCCTACATCAGTAAAGCTGGCTGAGGGATTACGACGAAGTGAGCTCCAACAGCTATCTGATTTGGGAAAAACAAAACAAGAAGCAAATCTGATCTGAATTACAACTCTGAGCCTTATTTTTAATTCATATGTTTAGTAAGCCTGTTATTCTGCAATTAAGAGAAGTCTCAAAATGCCCGTAGGTCAACACTTTGCTTGATACATCAATGTAGTATCCACAGAGTACAGCATTCTGTGCAGTGCTTGTAATAATTCACGAAAAACATTTTCCGTTTCAGTTCAGTTACAGGTTTATCAAAGGAAATATATTTTTAACATGAAAAAAAGTGAAAAATGTTATGCCTTCTTTCTTCCCCATTTCACCTACTTTTACAGCTTTTGCTAAAAACCTGCTACAGTAGTTTAGTTCTGAAAATAATTCAACACCAAATCCATGGGGAGCTAGAAAGCAATCTGTAGCAGATCAGATATAGTGCCTATGTTCCAAAGACTTGGAATGCAGGTTGCAATTACATCTGAAAAATAAAGCTAAGGAATGTCATCACGATGCTATAAACCAGGAGCACGTTGGCTGCTCCACGCAGCATGCTGCCTAAAGAAACGCCTGTGCATTCTGAAATCAACTCCTATGCCCGTCTGCTTTCCCATATTATTTCATGCTAAGTTTTTAGCACATCACTGGCAGTTACTACCCACCTTTAGGACTGTAAAACAACAAAAAACCATTTCTGGCCTCGTAACCTTCCCAGACACCAACACTAAATGACTTTGAGGAATCTGGACCAAATTTGCTTGGAAATTTATTTTTTTTTAAAGAAGACTTTAAATTAATTCAATCCCAACATTTTTTCTCCATGTATCACTTCAGTTTTGCAATTCTGATAGAAGCATGATACAAGTAATTCTCAGGAGAAACATCTTGAGCACTGTCACATCATCTCATTTTAGAGCCTTTGAGCTTCCTCCAGGTCAGAGCTCCAGCCTGAGGTCTGTGTGTAGGCTTTGGTGGAACATAAGGGAAAACATCCTTCTTCTAACGTGCCTGTTCAATTCTGTGTGAAAATGCAGGTAAATTTACCTACCAGTAACAGGAAGAATGCAGGTGCAGTAGAAAATAAAGCTATTAAAGTAGAAAATAAAGCTAATAAAGCTAAAAAATAAATACCAAGTGTGAACAGGTTTCTGCCATGGCACTCCTCACGCTGCTGCCCAGGGTGCTGTGCCGGCGGCAGGACAGCAAGCAGGGGTAGGGTTACGGGGCTCCACATTACACACTGCTACTCAACACTTGCTCACAGCAAAGCACATCAGGGCCAGCTGGATCACTCCAGCACGGTGTTCTTCACTATCACTACTGCTAGGTCAAACAACACATACAGATTTGGGGATGCCAATTCTAGACCACCAGGAGAAGAGTGCTGCCACTTAGGTATGTCTATCAGCAGGCACGCACTGGGTTCGAACTTTGCTGTTCTCAATGCTTCCTCCCATACTTCTCTGACTTGAAAAATTAAGTAAGAGATTTATAACTGTAAGGGAGGTCACAGGACTATAACCAAATTTAAATAATTCAATCATTAAACTGCCTGTTATACTGGAAATGTGATATTAACAAAAACAACTGTGAATTGATTAAGTTTATATAGAAAAATATCCAGAAGGAAACTTACAGGAACACCTATGTTAATACTCTAGAAATAGGGGAAAGTGTAAACCACAAAGAAATCCAAACAAGAACTTAGACAGAACTTCCACTCTTCCATCATGAGAACACTGCTGGTCCTTTAGTCATTTCCAAAGCTTGTTGACCAAAAATGGCTTCACTTGCCCAGAGGGGAGAAAAAAAAAAACAAACAAAAAAACAGAAAGCTCATCCTAATTGTCATCTATATCATCTTATTCTACTACAGGGAACAGTGTTCAACCTTTCATGACACTAGTACCAAAAATAATGAAATCAGGGTTCTGGTAGAAGGTGTCTCATCTTTCTTATCACCCACCTTCACCTACTACACTCCTGCCTCTAAAACAGAGCTGAAGGTGAGAGAACCAGAAACTTCTACCATTACTAATTTAACAGACGCCATCTGTTTAAAATACATACAGACACTCATTAATGACATCATCCTCTTAATAGATTGCAAAGACACGAGCATTTAAACAAACCAAATTGTTTATCCAATCTCTTTCTTCACCCCAAAAAGCAGGTGAATCCAGCACAAGACAAGCTGCCAATATTGTTTCTTTATGGAAGAAACAGTCATTTATCTGCAGCAAACAACCTAGATGCTTCCAGCTGATTTTCCCTTAGTCTTAAAGAAGGATAAACTTAACACCTTTGCTTTAGCATTAAGCAGAAAAACAAGGCAGAGGCAATCTCGGGGGAGGTGGGGAGGGGAACCCTTGTCTGTCCAAATAAACCAACAGAACTTAAGGTTTGTGAAGCACAATGGGAAGAATTAACATGGACACAAGAGGCAAGGTATAAATAATCTCAGCCATGAATGCCCCTGCGCTACCCCAGACGCAAACCAGTACAGCACCATGCCACAGAGCCCGTCACCTACCTCACAAGAGGTGTGACAGCTGAGTCACCGACCAGCCCCAGAACAAGAGGTGTCTCTGAACAGCCTCCGACCAACTCCCTCAGCAGGGACCTACTTAACAACGGATCCAAGGAAATTACAGGACAGACTCTGCTGCTGCACCACCTACAAACCTCAACCATGGATGGTCCCACCTCTGGAAACACCTTCTCAAGGCTGCAGCAAGCAGTTACTAGTAAAAAATATCAGTTAAGTCTTCCAGAATCAACAGAATCACAACCACAGAGTTGTATTTATTACATTCATTTAATCACAACCCTTATCCAAAGTCCACAAGCAGCTGAGCCAAGATAGAGAGCTCACTCAGAAGCAGTACCATTAAGAAGGAAACGGTGAAAATAATTCCAAATGTATTAACTAGCAGGTACTTTGAATTGATGTTGATTTTTTTACACAGTTATACATGCATCAGTGCTCTTGGTATTGGTCAATGTGACAATGCTGTGCACTAGTTTTGAGCATTAGTTTTAAAAGGACTGTATGTTTACAGTCCCAAGGAAATGGAGTTCAGCATACACTTACTTCCTAAGTAACATTTTTCTTTGACATATCCCTGACTGTACATGCCAGCAGGAAGTGAAATGATAGGTGGCTTCCAAGACAGTGAACTAAAAGCAAGAGAGCCTAAGTCACACCTACCTACTCCCTTAAGGAAAGAGCAGGAGGTTATAAAAAAAGAAAACTGAATAAGCTTTTAAACATTATGAATGAGACAAACATTGCCTCATCCAGGTCCTGCCTCAAGTGAGAGGAAAAGGCCCTTCTTTAAACAACTGAGATATGACACCAGTTAGCAATACACATCTGTTGGGCTAACCTGCAGCAGCTGGCATCTCCAGGGTAAAACTGGAATTCTGATCTTCATCAGACAAAATCCTGGTTCTTGCCAATGCTTTTAATATGTACTGTTCATCAGTAAGTCTTAGAACATGGTAGGAATCAAGAAAAGTTTTGTTTTAAAATAGTACATGAAAACCAGACATCCAAACCAAGCTAGGCCCAGGACCCCAGCGTTAAGCTGATGCGACAGAGCTACAGCTCCCACCACACCTCTGCACCTCAGTGGTGGCACAATCCTGCCCACAGAGCACAGCCATTCACCCTCTGCTAGCATGGACAGCATTCAGAGCAAGAATTCTGAGCAAACAGCTTTATGAACTCGAAAATTGATTATAAACAGGTCAGGATTGTGTCTCAGTGTGAATGCCTACTTTTAAAAACTTCAAGTGTAGCCTACTCTGTCAGGCAGATCAAAAGACAAAGCAACATCATCCATGAACAAAACTCTCAAAAGCCACATTAGGAGCCTCATTTCCCTCGTGTCAGGTAATAAAGCAGCTCCTTAGAAAGCCCCTGAGCCCAGGCAAGGCTTCACCAGTGCAATACATTTTTAGTAGTCAGGTTGTCCTGCCAATGATACTTAAGCTCTCATAAAAGGGAGAAAGAGGAGCCAGTTGTAACGTCACTGACAGATCTGCAAGTATGGACAGTGCATAATTTAACGACTTCTCTGCAACAAACCTCACAGGAGAGTCCCAGCATCATTCTATCAACACACACGGCTCTGATCCTCAGGAAACATCTTCAGTTGCCATCATAAATTACATGTTAGAGGCTGGAAACTTCCCCACACCCTACAGGAAATCTGAAATTATTACCTATTAATAATAATTATGGATTTCTATTGTTCTCTTGATTTCCTGAATTTAGGCCTACACAGATCTTATTTTCAGTCTGGTAAGTATTTCAGTGCCCACTTCATGGATGCTTCAGTGGCTCTCCCAGTCTTTGCCTTTAGTTTAGAAAATGGGCCTCAAGTTCACCAAAGTAGGAGAGAGCTGATCTAAACCCAACTACTCCAACATCACTCTCCTTCCTACTATGGTAATTCCAACCCTTCTAGTTCAGGAATACAGGGCAGCTACAGATGGTTGTAAAAAAACTTACAAACATACGCAGTCTATACCTGAGCCACCCTAAGGCAGAGGGGTCCAGCCATTGTTTGCCCAGAATACTCCACAAGAAGTATAAATACATTACAATTAACAATGGACACTGGCTATGGAGTTCTCCATGGAAGACAAGGTTGGAGTGCTGGATAAGGCAGTCAGCAGATGTTGATTCTGGAGCTGTCCCATCCATAGCAAGTTGGAGAGACAGCAAGTGGAGAGCAAAGACACAACCTGAGCTCCCAGGCTGGGAGGAGCAGAGGAGCCAGGACAGGCACAGGAGTCAGCAGGACAGGCAAGGCAGAGCCCGTGCGCAGCCAGAAAGGAACTGTTGATGGCTTTTGCTTCTGTAGAATCCAAATGAACAAGTTAGTCCCGTGGAAAAAGTGACTGCCATCATTTCAATGGCAAAAATCAACCAAAGCTGTTAAGATGGCAAGTGTTTTACTGGGTTCTTTATTGGGCTTAGCCTGGATATGCATTAGACTCAGGTATTTAGCTCATGCAGCCACTGAAGCCTGGAACATCTACTTCAAGTGAATGAACTAGAAATAATGCAGAAACCACTGCCACTTATTTTAATTTTGGTCATATTAAGAGAAACACAGCCTCTTTCTTGTATGCCCATCTCCTATCACAAACTGCACTCCAGAACTGAGACCCCCATGAAAAAGCAAAACCTCAGTCTGCTTCAGAACCATCCATGTTCAATGCTGTATTTGCTCCAATCAGCACTGAAATCAGATGGGAATGCCATGAGGCACATGTGGAACAGGAGAGCACTTCCACAGGCAGCCCTTCCTAGGTGCTTCCTCCAATCCCTATTGTATTCCCCAAATCCTTTGTTCAAAGGCCTTTCCTACACAACTTTAAGCAGTAGTACCCAAGGGGGCCAGCAATGCTCCTGCAGAGCAGAGCCACAGTGCTCAAAAGGGCTTCCCAAAATCCTGAGATGTAATTTTACAAGAACTTGGCACATGACGAAGGGCAGTGCAATCCAGTCTGGACACTGACAGCAGTCACTCCACTGTGGTCACCAGAGAAACCAGGGATTGTCTTTTTCTGTGTGCCCACCCATAATCCGCTCTAACCAAGAAGTTCCATGAACAAATAACAGTATGAAGCCACAATACAGAGGCTTCTCTAGATTCCGGAGAATCTTGTGTGTAAAACACCCGCACAAAAATTGCAATTCTTATCTAAAGTGTACATAAAATCAATTCAACAAGTGCATATCTAAGTGGATGGATTGAAGCGGTTATCAGACAAAAAAAATCCGGCTTTGCAACAGTGACTGGTCACTTCTCACTGCCAGACAAATCAAAATCCACCCTGCAGAAAAATCAGCCTCAGAACAGAATGTGAGATTTGTTTCATTTCCGAAGCTTCCTGCACCATTAGATTCTTCCCTAAAGAAGAGACTTCATTGTTACGGCAATTAGTATTCCTCCACCCCGGCAAAGGGAGGAAAAAAAAGCCCTGAAAGGGTAATCGAGCCATTTCGCAGCTTTGCCTCCTTACTCCACCCAGTCTCTTCCCTGCTCAATGGCTGCTCGCAGCATCCACAAACATGGGAACAGCAACAGAAACACACAAAAACGGTATGCCCGAGAACAAGCCGGATATTTGCAATGCATCTTACAGTTTAAAAATATTTTCTTTGTTTAGCTCCCCAACATAATTTTCCTATTTAACAAAATTACTCTAAGGGCAAATAACATTCTGACAGCGGACCCTCCCTCTCCCGAAAACCAGCCAAATGCTGCACAATCATTTACAAAACGATCATCACTGAACGGAGATTCTTTAACCATCACCTCCTAATGCCATGAACAATACTGTCACAGGAACATACACTTAAAAGAATCACCACAAAAATACATGATTTAGCCGGGTCAATATGCCCAAACATTTAATTATATTAAAACGGTGTTTATTAAAGATTTTTAATATAGCTTAGATTAACCTTCCCCCATCCCTAGTAGGCAATTCATTATGAAAGGACTTGACCTGCACCAACCAAGCCCACTGCTGCAGCACTATCGGCGAAGAAATGGTTCGAATGATACCATGGCAAAGAAAGGGAAGGTGTCATATTATTATTGATATTAAAGGTCAAGTTTAATCGCATCCACCCTAAAAAGAAAAATCTCACACCCACAGAACTGAACAAACCCCAAACTTTTCAAGGGAGGCACCACTCCCACCCCCCAGCCTCCATCAAAAGCCCTGCCTGCATATAACCTCCTGCCGAAACAAAACCTCGGGAGCAGCAACTAATACAAGATTTTTAGCAAATCATAAGGTTTTCACGGGAAGCCTGTGCACCTGCAGCCATCCGGGCAGTGATATGACCCCCAGAAGGAGAGATTAGACCTCCCTCCCCCGTTTTACTGCAGCTGGTTCTGAAGGTCTGAGCCACCTCCTATCGCTGCTGCCCTGCTGAGCACTGCAGGAAAACTGGGGATGCGAGAAAAATTCTGAAACAACACCTACTCATTTCCCCGGATTATTAATTCTCGTCTTGTTTTCGGTGCCTCGGCCGCGCTGGCGATTTGGGCCATCGCCCGACGCCGGGCCCGGGGAGCCGGTGACAGGGGGAAACCCCCGGCAGGACCCGGGGAGGGATGCTGGGGGTCCCCTCCGCGCACACAGCGGGCCCATCGCCCCTGAGGGCTATTTTATCGACATTTACCCCAGCTACCACCTCCTGCCGGTATTTGCTAAGTCACGGACGGAGCGGCGCGGCCCGCGGGGGGGGACACGGGCCCGGCGGCGGCTCCGCGCCCGCCCCGCCGCTCCCGCCGGGCCCTGTTTTCTTGCAGAGTCACCGCGGGAGCGGGCCCGGGGCCCGCGGGTAGCGGGGGAGCCGCGCCCCGGCCGCAGAG
>VYZR01077343.1:0-23842 GCA_013400675.1 Oxylabes madagascariensis | reverse complement strand
CTCTCCTCTCCTCTCCTCATGTGGCAAATGGGACACATCAATGGCTCTGGTAGCTTGCAAAGTTCTGTCCAATAACTAAAATGAAATTTTTAAACCAGGTGAATTGCTGTGCTAGCCCTTCAAAAGTGCACTTTGATTATTCCCTGCATGGTTTTGTTGTAAGTGATACATATTGTATAATCAAGAGGAAATAAATTTAATCAATTTGATTGTGAATCAGTTGATCATTCTAACTGCTACAAAGAGATTTCATTTCTACATGCTCATAGTCACATGAGTTTTTATTATTTCTTTGTAATTGATTTTTTTTTTTTTTTTTAGGATGTGCTAATTTGTAGGTTTTTTGCTCCCCGTAATCACCGTGGGTATTGTAAAGAAAGTGGGGCTGGATTTGGCAGAACATCATCCCTTGTAGTTCCTGCTGGGCACTGACTGCTTCCCAAGCTGTGTTTCCCTTTCCTTCCTGTTTGTTTATTTGCCAATCCAGCAGCTCCAATCTCGTTCCTGTTTCCTCTAAATCACATCAGTTTTGATGTCTGCTCATAGTTTTTCTCTTCTTTTGGCAACATAATTTTTTTCTGCTTATATTGCTACGTTCTCCTAGAGAATACACAAAATGCTTTTAATAACATGTATGAGTACTTAGTGAATGCAGGAACTACAGGACTCAGGGGAGGCATCCTCTTGTGTTGGTATCATTTTTAGGTAAGGCTGTTTTCTATAATGCAGCTACAGCTACAAAAATGTAATGACCATGGAGACCCAGACTGGAGAGGTCAAAATCATCTGTTTTCTTGTTTTCCTCACCCATCTATAAACAGTGCAAGGCTTCTCTCCATTCCCCATCCTCAGGAATTTTAATTTTCCTTGGTGAAGAATCCCCAAAGACCCCCTAAAATATCTATGTGCAGTTAGGTCAGTTCCAGCAATATGTTAGGACTTACTGTAAATGAGAAAGGGGCCCTTGGAGGATCAGAGATATTGAAGTGTTGCCTTTCGGGCTTATTGTAGCCAAATAAAATTCAATAGTTTTCTCTGACTGACTGCTCTTAATCCAGCAGAATGAAAAAGCATCTTATTAGAAGGTATTAGCCCTCTATTGAGCACATGATGCACTGGTTGGGGGATTCCAGCTGAATAAAAACTGCTGAACAAACCTTTTATTAAGTTCTCACCTGGTACAGCAACTCTGGAGTGTCAAAACTGGCACAGACATACCAGCCTCCATTCCCACCCGGGAAACCACCCAAGCAGATTCTGTCGTGGGTTCCTGGTGACTCAGGGGTGGAATTGCTGTTCCCTTGGCTCTTCTAGCCTCCAAGAGAGGGCAAAGAGAGGGGGCCATTGGGCAGGACCCTGCAGCGGTGAGCCCAGAGGCTCAGGGAGTGGCACTGACACCGAAAAACACAGGAAACAGATCATCTTTCTTATCATGGAGTCATCAAGGTTGGGAGAAACCTCTTGGGTGAAAGGTGCACAGTGCTGTCCCTAAACTCTCCCATCCCCCTGGGGGGACACTGCACAGTCCTGCCCTTGCCACCAGCCCATCTTGCCACTTCTCCATGGTGCCTTCCGTCACCTCAGGTTTCACCAGGACAAGAGGATGATAAAGTTGTTGTCTTCAAAGCGCATGATGATTATTTCAGCCTGAAATCCCCACCAAGTGATTTAAGTCTTGATGTGGCAGCTCTTGGAAAGCATTTTCCCCCCACAATAAATGGGTGGGCACAAAGCCAAGCAGTGACTGAACCTTGCCAGCATTTGGAGATGGAAGGAACCACTGGGCTGATGTGGGTCTGACTAAACCTCATAGAACACACAGCAAAAATCCCAAAATGAGGCAGGAAATGTCAGTCTCAGTGTGAAAAGCTCAGTGTTGGGCGGCTGCAATCATTTTGGATATCAGGTATCTAAATCTGCTCTGACAAACAGCCTTGACCTTCTGACCACACTCACAAGGGGCAGCCCAAACCTGCAGTAACCAGAGGCAGCTGAATGTAACAATTCTTTCTGCACTGAATTGCAGCACAACTTTCAAACCTCCACAAAGAAATGGCACGTGGAGTTACATTTAAAACGTTCAGCTTGTCTTGCACGTGGCTGCCCCACAGTTTCAGGCACATGCACAATTAAAATAAAGACGATGCACATTATGCAGTATATTTGTGATGCGGGAAAGACTTGTCATAGCAAATTCTCCTAATTTGACTTCTCTTACCTCATGATTATGTCTGTTTGCACATACTCTGAGCAGGCTGTGGGTAACCTCCCTACACCCGCAGCTGAGACAGCTCTTGCTTTGGGTCTGGGCTCATTCTGCAAAGTGCTGCTGATTCTCTGCTAAATTGCTGAATTTTTTGAAAGACCAGACAATGCAGCACTAATGAAAGCAGATGGTTCACATCAAACATCCAAGATGCCAACATTTTAGATGAAAAGAATTTAAAGGAAAAATCCTATACCAAATAGATATGGGATTAGGAAGAAATTAGTAAGGAATTCTTCCCTGTGAGGGTGGGGAGGTCCTGGCACAGGGTGCCCAGAGAAGCTGTGGCTGCCCCTGGATCCCTGGAAGTGTCCAAGGTCAGGTTGGATGGGGCTTGGAGCACCCTGGGATAGTGGAAATGTCCCTGCCCATGGCAGGGGGTGGCACTGGATGGGCTTTGGGGTCACTCCAACCCAAACCTTTCAGGATTCTTGGATTCTATTAGATCTAGTGTGAAGAAATTAGATCTTGGATACACACAGCAAAATCTAAAAAAATATTAATATTTTTGGAAAGCTATCAAGAGGCTTTCTTTTTCCATATGTAATGAAAGGAAATCTGTGTCAACCACAGGAAAATAAAAGAGAAAGGGATAGAGTAAGAAAAAGAAAGAGGAAGAGGAAGGGGAAAGGAAAAGGAAAAAAGAGATAAAAAAGGAAAGGCAAAAGCCTGGGAATTCTCTTAGCTATAACAAAAAAACCAGAAGGAAACTGGTTGTACGTGATTAAATGGATGCCACTGTTCTGCCATTTGGAGGAAAATTGTTCCTAGATCCTGAATTCAGACACGTCAGGCCAGATATCCTGCTGCTGCAATGGATAACTCTCTGCTCTAGGAAGCAGTGGAGGTGCACTCACTCTCAGAATTCCTTCTAGATTGCTCCAGAAGGAGCATAACACAATTTGCAAACTCCTTACCTTACGTCATCACATCTTGGCAGAGAGGCACAGTCTTCCCTCTCTAACAAGATTTAGGAAGGGTGACCAGTAATGAAAGAACACACACAGGCACACGCACATCTCTCAAAGTGACAAATCTGTGTTAACCCCCTGCTTTAACAACCATTGATCAGCGGAGAATTCCTTCCTTGGAAGGGCTCTGTAGGCTGGACACGATGTCCTTAGGCTGGCACATTCTGTCATGCTTCAGATTAAACTGCAGAGAGACATAAAGATACCTCCTGTGAAAGTGATGTTTGTGTGGTGCCTTCCTCAGCGCAGGGGATGTCCTTGAAAAGTTGATTTATCTGCCAAAAGAAACCTCAGTGGCTCGCAAGCGTGTGGGACGGAGATAAGGCATCAGCACTGGATGGGGCTGGCCTGGACATTATCCACTGAACACAAACACAGCCCCAGTTCTGCCCTCCGGCACAATTCCCAACCTAAAGGCAGCTTGTAAAGAACAGGAACTATTTTAATATATCAACATACTCCTCAGTGGACCGAACAGACTGAGATCCCTGGCTGGACTTTATCAATACAGCGGGTTCTGGGCAGTTTATGGCAATGAGCCACCAAGGTTTGCATTTGATTTATCGTCTCTGTGGCATCAGAATTTTAAGATTGCTGAAAGCCGTATTTCCAAGAACTCAGCAGCTTCCCTGAGCAGTGCAATCCTCCTGTAAAAACCTCCCAGGATGCAGTAGTTCCTATCATGACCAAAAAGGATGAATTAACTTAAATCATTTCAGAAGCTGGTTTATATCTTGAAACACAGACAGTACAAACCTAATGAAGCGGTTCTATAACATGGGCTGCACAACTTCTCTGTGGCTGCATTTTTGGGAGCTGATAGGGGCTGAGATAACACAGTGCCTCTCACAGAGGTCTCTCACTGTCACTGACTTGGCCAAGACTTGCAGAAATTCAGCATTTTGTGGTCTGTGCCCAGCTGTTTGTTTGGTTGCACTTTACCTTTGAGTCTGAAACGGGGCCTTCCACCCAGCACCATGGTCAGATCTCTTTGCTCTTGGGCTGCAAAGCGTTGCAGTTTTGGATAAAAACCCCTCTTACTTGTGCTGTAAAGAGCATTCCTTCCCAAATGTCCTTCCTTTGGGCAGCCCTAGAAGTGTCCAGAGTCTTTACCCTTTCAAAACCAACCTTACCTACCAATGCCAGCACCTTAAAAATAAATCAATGCACGACACGTGTTGAAGTGGGAAGTGTTGGTTCTTTCCAGCCAAGCACGAAAGTGGCTGGGTGATTTCAAATTAGTTAACAGCACTCCCAGACTCTCATTTCTCCTTTTCAAGATGAGCAAACACACATTTACAATAACTTGTCATAACATCTCAGTCTAATGAGAAGAGAGCAGGATCAGCTGAATATAAACAGAATTATGACCCAGCTCACCTGAGCGTGGCTTGCAATATAATTCTGTACCGGTTGTGTCAAAGAAGACAAAAAATATTAAACATGAAAACGTGTATCTTACTTCCTGGAATGGCACTTTTCTTTAAATGTTGTACACTTCTGAATACAGTGAAACTGAATTTAACTCTTGGAAAGCACCTCTTGCAGCAGAAGCAGCAAAGGAGCTGCAAAGTGACTCAAACCTATCATTGCAACTGTAATTAAACAAAGGAGTATCCAGGCAAGAGGAAACATCTACCGTGTAGAGAAAATGTTGCGCCCTTAAGTGCCTTCATTGGAAATTTAGTTTTCCTTCATGGCGCAGGAGCAACGGGAGCTATAAAAGCATAATTTAACATGCCAGTAAAAATAAATTGTAATGCATTTATTCCATATCATATTTATTATGAATGGTGCTGCTCAGCAGGGTAGTTAAAAATTAACATCCTATAAGTCACAGAGGGGAAGTTTAGGAGACAAGAGGTGAATGTGTCCTTTGCCAATAGATCTAAATTTTAACAGAAGCCAGGCAGGCTGCTGAGATCTGACTTTATTCCACCAGAAACAGAAAAACTTGTGGAAGTGTTAAAAAACTCCAGCTCTTAGAGTTGAAGGCTACACAAACTGAGATTTTCAACGCGTACATTCAGGTTTTGGCTGATAGTAATGAACCAATCTATCCTATGACCTAAAAAGCAGCTCCTGGCACAACCTTTGCTGTCTACCCTGAGGAGGGCTGAGGGTGTTTTGCAGCATCCCAGAGATTCCCAGGGTCATTGGTGCCAGGATTTCATCAGGAAGCCCTGTGGAGATGGAAAGAAATGCAAAATCATGGATGGTGACAGCTTGGTCTGTTAATGATGGGGACAATGGGAGGATGAAGAGGAAGCAAAATGAGAAATTCATCCTGTTCCCTCATTTCTGTGTCCTGGTGTGCATCTTCTCTGGTTGCCTCAGGAATCAGTTTCTGTTGGAGGAAATTGGGTATAACTCTTTCAGTCAGAAAAGAGAGGGGTTTTTTTTGGTTGGTTGGTTTAGGTATTGTTGGGGGTTTGGGGTTGTTGTTTGTTGTTTGTTTGTTTGGGTTTGTTTTGTTTTGTTTGGTGTTTTTTTGTAGCTGTTGTTTCACCTTCTGTAAATTGGAAAGCAGCCCCTGGAATGCTGAGTTCCCCAGCTCCAGCACGAGACAGGACAACTGGGCAGGAGATCCAGGCTCTTCTGGGGAGGCAGAGTTGTTGGCCAAGGGCTGACTGAAGAGCCTGGAGCTCTCCCTGCAGCCATCCCTCTGTGTGCCAGGGAAATCCCTGATAAATAATGACATTCAGACCAACAGGATGCCAACATGAAATTCTATCCCAGAATTACATTCAATATCCTAATCGGTAGGGTAGTATTTACAGCCCTAGAGTAAAGGAATAAATCAAATAATTAATAGCGGTATCATGATAATTATGATAGTGATGATGCTACAACAATAATAATAATCATAAAATAATATTTCCAACTCATTTTACCACCCAGTGCTGCTAATTTCACTCCAAATGCAAACTTATGCCAGCTGGATGTTTGTTCGCAGCAGAACATCAAAGGAGGTGGGGTAGAATTTTTATAAAAAAGATTTTAATTTCCCATGAGAAGAACAAAGTCATCCTAAATCACCTTCTACCAGTGTCTCTTCAGGAGGGTGCTGGAGAAAGTATCAATCATTTAAAAGCTGGATTGCTCAGAACATTTGGTTTCTCATCATTTCTTCTGACTTCTGGGAAGAAAAAACCCCTTAAATTACCTTCTGTTTTTCTGTAGTTCCAGGCATATCTTTTTGTGATTTTTTTTCCCATCTCTGCTTTTATTCATGAGTTGTCACAAAAGTAGGAAAACAAGTAGAAAACAAAGAAAAACAAAACAGAAGATAGCTCAGAGAGCTTGACAGTGAGCTCTGCCCCAAGGCCACCAGTTCAAACCCATCAGGAGTCAGCAGCAGCTCAAGTATCTGAGATTTAATGGCTGTTTGACGACCTCAGTAAAGTGTGGAGCCTGTTGGTTTCTCACACTGTCACAGCAAGGAAGTCTATGCAGAGAATTTGGAAAGAGCTCTTGCTGGGTAGGTGATGCTTCGGGTCAGTGATGAGGAATGTGTTATGGAGAACAGGTTAGAAAAGTTGGTATTCCTCAGAAAATACACAAAAAACACCGCTCAGAAGCCTGGAGCAGAGCTAGGCTCACCCCAGAAGAGAAGGAATATGTAGAGAGGGTGGTCAGAAATTAAAATATTAAAAAAAAAAAAGTAAACTAAAACACACAAGTCAGACTCCTAAATTGGTTTTTAATTACACTAAAGTTGCTGTACTCCACTATGGCTCTTAGTGGGAAAGAATTGAAGTGTCAATGGAAACTGGAATAAAGGTTTTAAATCCCTGCTTTTATTTACTCTTATAAAACAAGACAAGACAGACCGGGCTAAGAGAGGAAAATACAAGGAATTTTAAAGAACAAGCAAGCCCAGTCCTTTTCTTCTTTACTGAAGTTGCTGTCTCCATTCTAGTGCAAGGTATTTCATGGCAGGAGTTGGAATGAGATGAGCTTTAAGATCCCTCCCAAATCAAACCAGTCTGGGATTCCATGAGGGAAAGAATTTTTTTTTTTTTTAATGAAACAGCCCCTATGCTACAGTATAATCTTATTGATAAAGAGCTTTATCCTGCTTTAAAAAATCCCATATAGGAATATCAGTTCTTGCCATGGGCAGAACATGTTTCTATGGGATTAAAGCCTGGTTTTCACCCATGTGCTCAGGAATGGAAGCAAGAAGAGCTTTCCTCTGCACAGGCATGTGTGAGGATGAAACAAATCCTCACCTGGACTGTGCTTAATCTGTCCAGGAAGTCTTCTGGTAGAAATTGCTTGAGCTCAGCTGAGCTTCCCTGGCTCCCAAATGAGCTACTCCATCTCCAACCAAATGAGATGCTTGACAGAGGAATTACCCTGCAAGCTCCTTGTCAGGGTGATCTGGAGTGCAGATTAGTCTGTCATAAAGGTGCTCTCTGGCCTGGAGATGGATGACAACACTCAGGGCACAATTAAGCTGTTTTATTGCTGTGTTACCCATGAGTTGATTACCAGGGCAACATTTGTTGGTGGTGTTGTTACAAAGAGGGGACTTTTATTAGAGCTCCTGATTTAAATAATCTGCCCGTTTGTGGTCATTAAGGAAAAGCTATGTCCCCTCATTAAATCAATAGTCTGAAATGCCTTTCACTGTCAGGCTCTGTTATGGTGTAGGGATAAAAGTGGATCTGATTATTAATTAACCCCTGATGAACCCGAGGAGACCAACAGCTCATGTCTAATGGCTGCTTCTAGGGCAGCCCTACTCAAACACACCACTTACAAATCAATCCTACATCACCACAATCACGAGAAGTCCCATGGCAGCAGTGATGCCCCAATGCCTCCACGGCTCCGTGGTGAGGTGTAGACACAGGGATCCTTTCTCCTGGCTGTGACAATTTGTGTGTCTCTCTCACACTGTGGCCTTTTTCATGCTTTCCTCACAGGGGGAGGTTTTTAGGATATAGATCCTTTGAATTCCAAAGGCCTCATCTTTTGGTTCTTAGTGCACTGTGCATGGTCATGGAAATATGTCCCTGGAAAAGAAAATAATCATTCCTGGTACAAAAAACAAACCTCAGACTCATTTACTTGCCCCTCCCATCCATTTCATAATATCAACTTGGTGATTCAGTCTCCAGCTCTGTCAACCAGCCTTGAAGTTGTTTAGCTTTATGGCATGCTCTTCTTTTGGGAAACTGTGCCCTTCACCCACCTGGGAAGGGGTCTTGGGACTGGCTGATAGTGTTCCCCTTCTGGCAGAATGACACCAGTAAGTTGGGATCAAGAAGGGAAATTGGCAGCGAGTTTTCTACTTCCACATNCTCTCCAGTCCTTCTGTAGGCCAAAGAACCTTTCTCAGGAACCTTGTTACATGGATGGAAAATAGCTCCAGATAAACAAGCTGGTGCTCCTTTTTTCGAGAATAATTGGCTTTATCTTTTGCCCACCAGCTATAAGACCTACTTTTAATTTACTCTTTTTCTTATTCACTTTTTGATGTAACAGTTCAACGAGGGTTTAAATTCCTTTTCCCATGCAACCCTTTCATCATGCTTCTAATTACCTCGCCTAATTGCTCTGAACTGGTATGAGCCCGTAATTTTTTTTTAATTATTTTCTTTAATTACAATTCTTTACCAAAGAAAATGTAACTGAAATACATCTTACTAAAACAAAACAAAACCCAAAAAAATCAAACCAAACAAAACAAAACAAAACCACTGAAATACATTTTTCAGCCTTTTGAATAGTTTGACACACCTTATCTTCACTCTGAGTTTGTCCGAAGTCATGCACCACATGAAAACAGGGCAAAAATGTATAAAATATTAAAATAAGAATAAGGATGGAGAGGAGCACATGTGGAATATTCTCTAAATCTCAGTGTCAATATTTTTCCTCTTTGAAGTGCAAATGCCATCCTCTGTGGGGGAACAATGTCTTCGTTGTGCTAAAGCAAGTCTTTGAATAGATTTGAGAATCAATGGATGTTAATTGGGTGTGAACAAAACACTTGACATTTCCAAAACAGGACCTATGGATGAAAATTAGCAACTGCTTCTTTTATATCAGCAGAAGAAAATTTGGGGGTTGTTTTTTTTTTTTAATCTATGGAATGTTTTCATAGTTCTGCAATCAAACTTCAGCAGTGAGAGATGCTCACATGGGGGCAAGAGAGCTGTGATCATAATTTAGGGTGACATTAGAGAAACTCCCCTGTAAGATACAGGTCACTGACAAAAATTTAAAAAAAGAATGTTTAAAAACTGAATTCAAATTGAATCATATCTAATACAGTGCTGAAAAGAGGTGCCTTGTTCAAAATTGCCGTAGCTTTGTGTTCTGGAAATTTGATCGCGCCAAAGTGGTTTATATTTACATTTTAAAATGGAACCAAAGAGATTTTCTATTTAAGTTTGTGAACAAACTGAAGTGTTGTCTTTTTCCATAACCCAACACATTGCTTGAGATTACTCCAGTACAAACCCCCAGAAGGGGAAAATCATTTGTTTAATGATAGTGAAACTCTGAGGACTGAAGCATCTTTATGTACATGTATTGGCTCATTTATTGCCTTGCAAGGCTTAGCCTCAGCTTTTACATTAGCCTCCAGCACAACAGATGACATCATTTCTATTTTCCAGGATATTTTGGCTGTCACTGATCTGCAGCACAGTGGCTCTATGAAAGATGAATGTCACCCCTCATCAATACGCTTTGCAACTTAATTAATTTCTCAGCAGTGTATTAATTAGGCAACAAAAGTAGCCTGGAACTTCCATAAATGAGATGAGAAATGGATAAAAACTATCCTAACTCAGCTAAACAAGGCCATGCATGAGGATGGTGCCAGTTTCTTCTAAGGAACACCCATTGTCTACCAGGAGAGGCAGCTCAGCAAATGCCCAGCACTTGCTAAGTTGGACACTGGATTTTGCCCTATCTAATGACCAGATTCCACCCTATGGACTGGAGAAGCTGCTGCTAAATGAGGAAAAACTACTGCCATGCTGAGAGGGAAGAGTCCAGCCTTCAGCACTGGGGAAAGAGGAGAAGCCAAAAGGTGAGAACCCTTCCATGAAAGACAAATTCAACCCAATCTGTGCCTCTCTGATGAGCAGAGACACTGAAAACATTCACTGTCCTCCACCAGGGCAATTCTTTCTAACACAAGTTTTATTTTTGAGAAGAGAAGCGCTGAAAACAACAGGTTGAAAGAGGGTTAAAGTTTTTACTGCCGTGGCCATACATTTCCTGCAACGCCTAGAAATAAGGCCTTGAAACCAGACTCCATCTCCAAAAGAGACTCAGAACTGCTTGGGGCAGGGAGCAATGGAGAAAGTCTCCTGGGTTAACGTGGTCAAGTCAAGTCAGCAAAAGCTCTAGGATTATAGTTCTTCAATACAAGGAACGTGTTCTAGTCCGAAATTCCAAACACCATGGAGCTCTCAAAGGGGAATCATTGAATCACAAAGCCGCAAAATGGTCTGGCATGGAAGGAATCCTAAAGTCCATCTCACCACATCCTTGCCATGGGCAGGGACACCTTCCACTAGCCCAGGTTGCTCCAAGTCCCATCCAATTTAGCCTTGGACACTTCCAGGGATCCAGGGGCAGCCACAGCTTCTCTGGGCAGCCTGTGCCAGGGCCTCCCCACCCTCACAGGGAGGAATTTCTCCCTAATCACTGTTTTCTTATTTACATGGCTGGATTAATACAAATCCACAGGGATAAAATGGCTCAGCTCAAGTCAGTCACCCCTTCAGAGAAAAAATAAAATAATTAAAGAAAAATGAAAAAAATCATTCATCTTTATTTGGAATCAGCTTCATCTAAGTTTTCTTCTAGGGCTCAATTTGAGTGACCCAATGATTTTCCTTCCTGGAGACTCTCAGCACAAAGCAAATGTGGTTTTTTGTCTCAGGTTTCAGTAAGCATTTTAGTGCCTCTTGCATGGTAGGCTGACTTCAAAGCTAGCAGAGAACAATTTTAAGAGTTGCTTTCATTGCTTTAAGTAGGATGTAAATAAACATGAAGTGCTTCGACAATTGGTTCTTGAGTTCTAAGGGAAACGAAAGAGTTTGTGCTCAAGCGAGAAGGTCCTCTCATCATACTCAGAGTGTGTCCTGCTAAAACAACAAGCCCAGGAGGGGCTGTTGAGGAACCCCTGCTGTTCCATGATCACCACGGCCCTGCAGCACAGCCCAGGTTGGAAGGACCACAGACGGAGCTGGCAGGACCTGCGGAGCAAAGCCAGTCAGGCAGAAAGGCACAGCCACCGCAGCTGGGAGGGGAAACAGCAGGCACTAGGAAATCACTGTGGTGTGGAACGATTTCCTAATTGCTCCTGCTGGTTTTGTCAGATTCCCTGGAGTGCTGGAAGTCTCAAAACTGCAAAAAAAAAAAAAAAAAGCTAAACCCAAAGAAGCTGGCAGCAGTGCCACAGTGGCAGCGTGCGTTCAGGTTGCTGCACGGGTTCTGGCATCCTATTGTCAGCTGATAAGAACCCACTTTGGTGCTGTGCTTTTGCCTTCAAAGGAAGCCTGCGAGGATACCTAAAAATGACACACAAACCATAATTCTGGTGTCTGGGAACTAGCAGAAAAATCATAGAATCATGGAATGGTTTTAGCTGAAAAAGACCTCAAAGCTCATCTCATTCCACCCCCTGCCATGGACAGGGACATTTTCCACCAGCCCAGGTTGCTTCAAGCCCCGTCCAGCCTGGCCTTGGACACCTCCAGGGATCCAGGGGCAGCCACAGCTTCTCTGGGCACCCTGTGCCAAGGGTTCCCCACCCTCACAGGATAGCATTTCCTCCTAATAATCTAAATCTAAATCTAAATCTGCCCTCTTAATCAGCATTAATCAGAACAAGCAGAATTAGCAGAACTTGTGACCCAGGGCCTTTTAATGAGCTAAAAACACCTCAATACTTCACCTTATTTGGGTGAGCAATGAACTTTCCTAATAACAGAGAAAGTCATCCCTGTGCCCCAAAACCTCCAATCTCAGCAAAACCTGGGGTGCCATGAGGGCAAAGGCTTGTGGAGGAATCAGAGTCCTCTATTCTCTTAGTGTCCTTTGAGAATAGCAACAAATAATGGCTAAAATTAGTCCAAGTAATTTATTTGGATTTTCAAACACCTTTTGTCAAGTTCCCTGGGGAGCACTCAACTCAGCAGCCTTTCAAGAAGACGTAAAATAGCAGAAAGGAATTATTTACTTTAATCACCCAAAAAAACAGAACTCTTGGGAGCTGCAGAATTTCCAGACTCAGACAGAAATGTACAGACTTAATTTTTTTTTTTTTTTTTGATGAGGGGAGGAGCAGCGAGGTAGCAAAGTTTGCTAATTATTTGGGTAAGTTCAGATGAAAAGAGACACATTAAAGCAACTCAAAGGATTCCAGCAAGTCTGGGTGAGCTGGAGGGACATTGGCTCCTGGGCAGGTGCTGCTGATGGAATGAAGACTTGGAGCTATTCAGACACATCCCTGTAATCACTACACAAAAAAGAACCACAATTCAGAGGAANGGCTGTTGAGGAACCCCTGCTGTTCCATGATCACCACGGCCCTGCAGCACAGCCCAGGTTGGAAGGACCACAGACGGAGCTGGCAGGACCTGCGGAGCAAAGCCAGTCAGGCAGAAAGGCACAGCCACCGCAGCTGGGAGGGGAAACAGCAGGCACTAGGAAATCACTGTGGTGTGGAACGATTTCCTAATTGCTCCTGCTGGTTTTGTCAGATTCCCTGGAGTGCTGGAAGTCTCAAAACTGCAAAAAAAAAAAAAAAAACTAAAACCAAAGAAGCTGGCAGCAGTGCCACAGGGGCACGGGGGGTTCAGGTTNCTAATAATCTAAATCTAAATCTAAATCTGCCCTCTTAATCAGCATTAATCAGAACAAGCAGAATTAGCAGAACTTGTGACCCAGGGCCTTTTAATGAGCTAAAAACACCTCAATACTTCACCTTATTTGGGTGAGCAATGAACTTTCCTAATAACAGAGAAAGTCATCCCTGTGCCCCAAAACCTCCAATCTCAGCAAAACCTGGGGTGCCATGAGGGCAAAGGCTTGTGGAGGAATCAGAGTCCTCTATTCTCTTAGTGTCCTTTGAGAATAGCAACAAATAATGGCTAAAATTAGTCCAAGTAATTTATTTGGATTTTCAAACACCTTTTGTCAAGTTCCCTGGGGAGCACTCAACTCAGCAGCCTTTCAAGAAGACGTAAAATAGCAGAAAGGAATTATTTACTTTAATCACCCAAAAAAACAGAACTCTTGGGAGCTGCAGAATTTCCAGACTCAGACAGAAATGTACAGACTTAATTTTTTTTTTTTTTTTGATGAGGGGAGGAGCAGCGAGGTAGCAAAGTTTGCTAATTATTTGGGTAAGTTCAGATGAAAAGAGACACATTAAAGCAACTCAAAGGATTCCAGCAAGTCTGGGTGAGCTGGAGGGACATTGGCTCCTGGGCAGGTGCTGCTGATGGAATGAAGACTTGGAGCTATTCAGACACATCCCTGTAATCACTACACAAAAAAGAACCACAATTCAGAGGAAGGAAGATTGGGGGAATTCATTAATTTTTATTTTTTAGCTTGCTTTTTTGCTCATTTAACTGAGGGGCTGTGCTACACAATATACATAGGTGGTCAACACTTTTAAAACCTCATTTCAGCTATCGCCTGTCTTTAAACATGTTATAAACTTTCCAGTCAATGACCAACTTGTCACATCTTGGATTTCCTTGGATCCTTCTCAGCTGTGCCTTTGCCACTGCTCCGATGCTCTCCAGGTGAGTGACACAGCACAACAATGCAGTGAATTCCTGCGGGGAAGGGGCAGGGATTTATCTGCAAGGACCCCTCAGGAGAGCAGGCTGAGCTCCCAGCAGCAGCCAACCGAGGGCTGTGTGAGGGCAGCACCGAAATTATCCCAGTCCTGTTCACCACTGGATTGATGCTGCGCTTTATTGAATAAAATACACAGCATCAACTGCTTGGAGCTCACTTAGGGAAACCAGGATTGATGGACAGCATCAAAACACACCGTACTTACAGAGCTGTTAAGCCCCAGCCTTCTAATATTTCCAAACAATCAAATTCCAGTGCTTAGCAAGGTTCAGGACTTTGTACTTTTCCATCAAAGTAGCCAGCTTTTGGCAGATGGGGGAATTTCCTACACCGGCTACTCAGAAAAATGTGTTTGCAATTCCTCTGCTGCCATCTACCCTCAGAAATGCCTTTGTGCAGCCAGGCTGGTCCTATCCACAAAGTTTGGAAGTCGTTAACCGAACTCCAAACCCTGCAAACAAAAGGTCTTAACAACAGGCAGCTGTGCTCATTTGCATTTTCTTAAAGACATTTTTGAAAAAACCTAAAATAAAACTGAAATAAAAAATAAAAGGATGACTTGAAGCATCATCCATCACAAGGAAACTCCTGAAATAAAAAACAATTGCAGGCATTTAACACATAAAATGCTTTCTCTTTAGAGGCAGAGGCAACATGTTTGATTCTGAGGATGTGCAGAGAAATTTTGGTCTGATGAATGTTGGCAGTAACAAACAGGAGGTAAAAGGTTTGTTAATTTTCTCTGTGATTTCATTGCCTCTTTCAATTTGTCCCTTGCTTGTGTTGCGCTCAGGCTCCATGAGAAGACTGTAGAAAAAATCCAATCTCTTTTTTTTTTTCTATTTTGGTCAAAAGAAACATTCAGCTGGATCTTGCAATCTGTTCCTTGCAAAACTCCAGCCACTGCCCAGCTGGAAGTGTGGAATCATGCTCCAGTCCAGCATGGAGCATCTCCACTCCTGCATGGGAAGAGGGAAGAGCCACAGTCAGCTGGGTTCAGGGGTTCTGCCAGGATTTGCTGGGTCCCACTCAACCCATTTTAGGACTCCAATTAGTGCTGAGTTAATGATTGCCCTCCGTGTTCTGAGAGGGCTTTCCCAGCCTTAAGGATTCTGTGACTCTGGGGAGGAGCACCTTTCTCTTTTCGCTTGCCAAAAAACAGGCGTGCAGGGGTGACAAAGAGGTGAGGTTTTTTCCGTGTCCCTGATT
This sequence comes from Oxylabes madagascariensis, assembly GCA_013400675.1. Lineage (NCBI taxonomy): Eukaryota > Metazoa > Chordata > Aves > Passeriformes > Timaliidae > Oxylabes > Oxylabes madagascariensis. Next base: position 8,545 of record VYZR01077343.1, on the reverse strand, counting down.
CCAGATATTTTCCAAGCATCAATACCCTTTTCCATGGAGGTGTGACCTTTAAGTATCTCTTTGTCCAAGCAGCAGCTGACGGAGGGGCCGATAAAGATGTCCTTGGGATGAAACCAAGCCCTGTGCACCCCTCTGTCCCTTTCTCTGAGAACACAAGGTGGTGAGGCAGGGGTTTCTCTCACCCCACCTGAGAGGCTTTTCTCTTCACCTGGAATGACAGAGCTGGGACCTTCAAATCAGACAGGACCGATCCATGTCCGCTGGCGGCAGCTGGCACCGATTGTCGTGGGTCAGTTCATGGTCACTAACCAGTTTCCATGGGATCACAGAGCGTCCTGAGCTGGGAGGGATCCATCAGGATCATCCAGACCAGCTCCTGGCCCTGCAGACACCTCAACAATCCCACCCTGTGCCTCTCGGGTGGTTCTGTGTGGGGCTGGGTTTAATCCCCTCCTTATCACAAGATCTTTTGGAATCATGTTCTAAACCAAGATCAATGACACAAATAAAAATCTATAAAAATTCCGAACCCCCCAAATAAGGTCAATCTGAGCAGATGAGTCTGTTTAGGGACAGAAAACATTCATGCCCACTGAAGGGCTGTGGCGCTGGCTGACATAAAGCCCAGGGTGACACAGCTGTCTTTAGCTTCTCAAAAAGAACAGGTTAAACGCTTCCTTTGGGGAAGTTTTTCTCCTTTCTTGCATTCAGTCACGCTGAAATTGAAGAGGAATTAACAATGTGTTTTATGCCACGTCCCTAAAGCACCCACACCCCTGCAGAAAGTGTCAAGAGAAGTCAGGGCAAAAGCCAAGGAACAATTTCTATTGCGTATTTCTAATATTCCTCCTCGGTATAATTCAGTACCAATTTTATTTAAATACAGTGGCTCATGTTGCTGCCATTCCTTAAACATACCCCTCTCACCTGCCACAGGCAGAGCAGACGCAGGTGCTGCTGTGGGTGACTGAGAAGTGAATTTACGTTCTATACCGCTAACAAAAAATCTGCTGTTTGTGCAAAAGTTTGATCCCTGGTGCCTCTTGCTCCTCACTGTCTTCTCAGTCAGACTTCAAGAAAATACTTTATAATTTTAAGGGACAGATCCTACTAATCAATGTCCAATGGAAAATGCACAGGTCCACATATTATATCATCATTTCATAAATTTAATTGCTATTTCCTTGTTTCTCCATATTCCATGGAATAAAAAACACCAAATAGTGTTCTATTGGATTAACTGAGATATCAAAGAGCAAATTCACCGTGGCCCTGTCTCTCCTCCATGGGCTCCTGGCACTGCAGTGAGTTGCCAATGAAATAAGAAAGCAGATTAGATATAATTCACTTTGAAGCTGCTCTGATAAAATCCAACAAAGGAATCTGACTTATTTCAGATGCTCTATCACTACTTATCCACCTATTGCTGCCAAGAGCTGCATTGCCAAAAGACTGATGGAAGATTAAGGAAAAAAAAAATCCACACCAACACCTTCTGCTGCAGAAAACCCCTGCCAGGGTGTTTGCTCTAGATGAAGAGGGGCTGCTGTTGGTCCATCTGCAAAACAGGGCCCACACCAATTACCTGACTTATGGTAGACTTGGAAGGCTGTTCTATGGAAAAGATGTGCAAAGCAGCTTGGCCTTCTCCCCATCCTGTATTTTCTTTTTTCTCCCTTTTTACAGAGATCCTCCATAAAAATGCATTAATTCTGACCTGCTCCTGCTCTGTGTATTCTTGTGTCCGGTGATCCTTGCTGGAGAAATGGGTGAAATGATTCACTGGGCAATTTTTTTTTCAACAAGACTTTCAGATTTTCCTCCTGTCATTTATTTTCCACAGAATTTTGTTTTGTCTTCCTTCTGAATAAACAAATGTAACTATACTTCATGGTGGTGTGAGCAGGGAAGGACTCAGGGAGAAAGAATTTAAAACCTTCAATGTTTAGGTTTACGAGAAAGAATTTTCCAACACCCCACTAATTAACAGCTTTAAATCACAGAAGTTCAAAAAGCAATCACATGTAATGATAAACTGCTTTTTAAGATGGGTTGTAGGTGTCACGTTTGAGGCAACATAGAGGAATGTACAGTATGTGTCCACTGTTTTTCTTGTACATGGATCAGAAGCATCCTTTTTCACATAATGCAAAAAAAATCCATTACTAGCAAGAATACAGTGATTAAACATTAAAAAAACAACCAAACAAACAAAGCCCTGCATTTCAAAATGTCATTAAATCACACTTTTTCATCAAGATCCACAAGCCTCAAGTGAGTCCAGTGGGAGTAAACATGAGGGCCTCAAATAATAGTCTAATAACAAATTAAATTCAAAATACAAGCAGCAGACAGACCTTACTGGCTAATAACAACTTTCTTTAAAAAACAAAAAATCAAAATAAGGTACCATATGGGGAAGCCAACCAATATTCATCATCGTGTGCAGCCCCAGAAATGGTGTATCTATAATATGAAAAGATAACAGACCATATGCGCTCCAAAAATTAACCAAAATAAAAGGCAGCTAATTCGCTTCATTTTCATTTAACTGGGCCCATCCTCTGAGCTTTAATTTGCAGGCGCTGAAGGTGAAGCTCAAGCTGCTTATCTTAATCATTGTTGTGTGCATAGCAAGATTTATGATTATACAAGTTTTTGGAGGAACAAAGATGATAATGTACAAAAATGCGGTGAAATACTTGCATATTATGCAGAGGGAAATATTACAGTAGGAACAAGGAGCGGGACATCAGAAGTCCTTGGTTTTGTCATTTGTAACCTATTTGAAATGAGGTTTTGGGAAAAATATAAACAAATCTTCTGGAGTCCTGACAGCTGCTTAATCCTGCAGTGAAGTTGTGCTTGCAAAGGTAGAGAGACAGGAGGGAAAGCAATTAATGTGGACCTGGGCACGAGTGCAGTCAGAGCAAAAGCTGGAGCAGTGGGAGGAATTGGGATTCTGAAGGATTGGTTTGGAGAGCAGGAGGGAGCCAGCATTGCCTTCAGCAGAGTGTCCCTGTCACCGTCCTGCCCCTGTCACCGTCCTGCCCCTGTCACTGTCCTGTCCCTGTCACCGTCCTGCCCCTGTCACTGTCCTGCCCCTGTCACCGTCCTGTCCCTGCCGTCCCTCTGGGCTGGGAGGCCTTGCTGGTCACCTGAGCACGGCCAAAACTGCCACTTTAGGTACTGCAGAACTATAAAATCATGGAATATGCTGAGCTGGAAGGGACCCACAAGGATCATCAGGTCCCCAGCTCCTGGCCCTGCACAGACACCCCAACAATCCCACCCTGTGCATCCCTGGCAGCGTTGTCCAAACGCTCCTGGAGCTCTGGCAGCCTCGGGGCCGTGCCCATTCCCTGGGGAGCCTGGGCAGTGCCAGCACCCTCTGGGGGAAGAACCTTTTCCTGGGATCCAGGAAAACCCTCCTCTGGCCCAGCTCCAGCCATTCCCTGGATCCTGTCCCTGGTCACAGGGAGCAGAGATTGGAGCTGCCCCTCAGGAGGAGCTGCAGCCCCAGTGAGCTCTGCCTTCAGCCCCCTCCTCTTGAGGCTGAACAAGACAAGTGCCCCTAGCTGTTCCTCGTTTTTCCCCTCCAGACACTACACCCTCCTCAGGTCCCTCCTGTGGACTCTCCCCAACAGCTTTAGATCTTTCTCATCTTGTGGCACCCAAGACTGGTAGGAAACTTTGGTTTTGCACCGATGCTTTTTCACATGTTTGCATCCTCCTGCTCTGGTCCAGCAATTAAACATCCCATCCACTTCTTTGTGGGCAGATTTGCCCCGGGCTGACCTCCTGGGATCAGACACTGAACCCACAGTGAGAGAGAGCAGGTTCATTAGAGGAGCTGAGCGGGAGGAATCCGTCTCTGCTCCACTTGCCAGTGCATCCAGACAGGATTTCAGTCATGCCTGCACGTCAGCAGCCTTCCCGGGGATTCTCTAAAGAGCCTATCAAGCTGACCACCTCAGACAGGCAGGGCCAGGGCCTCTCTGCTCTCCAATTCCAATGAGCTGTGCTTAATGCGGCATCTGCCTTGTCTGTCTTCTGCCTGCCCATGTATTAACACACAGCTTTGTGCCGCTCCCCGGGGCTCTCAAGCATATAATAAATAGAGTTCCAGCTCGCTGGAACCTCCTGCAGCAGCTGAGATTGTGATTTGTTTTGCTGTGACTGCTCACTTGGAAGTTCCTGGCTTTGGCAGGACGGCAGAAGGATCCGCAGTTGAACACACATGCTTGGCAAGTGGGTGGTGCTCCAGCACACCCCTGCTAAAGCTGGAAGAGGAGCACCCTTGGCTGAGGGGCCCTCCTGGGGCAGGGAAAGGTCCTGGGGGGAGTCTCGAGCCTGGGGGGAAAGGATGGAGGACACAGGTGCATGCAGAGGGTACGGGTGGCTTTCCTACTGGTCTGCAGTGTTCTGCCACATGGTAGCAGAAAACAACAAGGGAAAGCTTCCCTTCCCTTCCCTTCCCTTCCCTTCCCTTCCCTTCCCTTCCCTTCCCTTCCCTTCCCTTCCCTTCCCTTCCCTTCCCTTCCCTTCCCTTCCCTTCCCTTCCCTTCCCTTCCCTTCCCTTCCCTTCCCTTCCCTTCCCTTCCCTTCCCTTCCCCCTGAAGTCAGAAGAATTATGGTGGTGAATTTTCCTTGAAATAAGAACATTTATGCAGATCGTTATCTGTAATCTTGAAATAATCTGCTGTAAACAACAGCCAGGTTGTTTCCAAAGTGACTTCCTCAAGCGTCTTGCTCCTCTATCGAAAAGAAATTGATCTTATGCTGCATCTTCTGCTCAGCAGAGAGACTTATGACACCTCATGGCTTTATTCAGACATTTGTGTCAGTGACACCTGCAGCAAAGCGTGGGTGAGAGATCTCTACAATCCAAAATACCAAGGAAAGCTTGGGTTGGAAGGGAACTTAAAGATCATCTCATTCCAAAGGTGTGGGGGGAGGAGGAGGTGAGACAGGAGCACTGGCAGACACTGTGTTCTCCCAGCAGCTTTTTCCTCGGGGCAACCAAAGCTACCAAACCAAGCAACACCCCCACCGGGACACAAAAAATAAACCCAGGGTGCCAGCCTGCGTTTCTTGGCTCGTTTCAAGGTGGAGCACAGACATCACAATGTACGGGTGAGATGAAACCCTACAGTGTCTACCAAGTGCAAAATTAGATAAGTGTTGTCTCCCGGGTAAGAAGAGTGTCACAGCCTCCTCTCTCACTGTGGGATTTAACATAAAGGAGCCTCCCTAAGTTCTCATGGGGAAAAATCCAGCCTGGAGCTACAGCCCTGGCCACTGCAGGTGTTTCTCCCCAGCACACTGGTGCCTGCTAGGAGCTGTGAGTTGCACAGGAAGCTCAGCACCCCAAACTCAGCTCCTGCCACACGACTTTTCAGTATCCAAATCCTTCACGGGCTCCGGAGCCCACAGTCCAAGCTAAGAAAAGCTGCTCCGTCCAACACCTGTCTCCACATAGCTCAGGGGGGAAAGAGATGGATATCTCCTCATCTTGCTCCCAAAGTCATTAGGAACTGTGAAGATCAGTTTAGCCCACGCTCATTTTGGGAAGCCATCACCACCCCATCACTGATGGGGTTATTACTCTGTACAGCCAACCCTTGCTGCTGGTGCTGCTTCTCTTCCTCTCCAGGAAGCCAAACAAATCTGCTCCCCGGGCACTTCAACAAATACAAGGGGAACACTATTCCCCTCCCACCATCATCTACCCTCCTGCTTCCAGCTGCCTGCGACAGTTAAAGTTAAAATCCGTATGAGGAAATTCAGCTCAAACAAACCAAAGCTGAAAATGTGGAAAAGTAAATGTGACACCCACGAGCCAGAGGGGTTGGCAGGCAGGAGCAGCCCCACTCTGTCACGTTAAAGAGTCATTCACTCCAAATCCCTGCTCTGACAGGTGATCTCCTTTTCCTCCTGCTCCTCCTCTCCCTGGAAAAGCCCCCGAGCAGAGAGTGGCTGCCAATCTCCAGCATTCTTGAAATGCAATTAATGGAACGATCCTTCTCTTCGAAGAGGAATCCTGGTGAAAATACACTGTTCTGCTTTTGTGTGTATTCAAGTGTTCCCTGCTGGCTTTACCTCTGGCTCAGGAGACTTGGATATGGTTCCCAGAGCCATTTCTTTTGGGATTGAGCCCCCACAACAACCACGGGCACAGGAGCAGCTGCTGCTTCCCCCAAGAAGAGAGAAAACCTCTCTGTGGCTGTGGGTTCTTGCCTGCAATCACAGCAAAGCCCACCTGAGATCCACTGCTGTCATTGGACAAATATCCTCATCCCAACAGTCTTTGCATGGCAAACAAAACAGGTCTATCAAAGACCAAAACTTCTAAGGCAGCAGCCTGGATTTGAGACCTGCTTTATTTCCTTGCCTCAGGCCTTTTAATGAGGGCTCCTGGTTAGAGGACATGGCTGGGGCTTCTTGTGCACAGTTTAAAGGAAAGTGAACATCACTGAAGCCTCTGCAGTTTGTTATCTCCTCCCCAACCAGGGCTATTTTATTTATATTTAGGGCCATCACCTAAAAGCTTTGCAAGCTAAAATAAAAGTGGCTTGGAAGGAGTCATGAGATCGCTGTGAAAAGGCAGCTTGAAAACAGATCCTGGCTGAAAGGAAAACCTCTCCTGGGAAACTCTCATGCCCTGATGTGAAACAAACCCAGAGGGTTTGCATTCAGCACCTGCTGAGCTCTCGCAGGCTTTGTGGGTGTTAAAGATCCCAAAGCTTCTGACAGTGGGAGAGGCGCCCGGGCCACTCCCTGAAAGCCATCTTTCCACAGGAAAATAAAGGTGACCAGAGGGGACAGTGCCTCACTTAAAGAACTTCCCCGTTGCAGCTCCCCAAGTGACAATGCGTCTTTTAATCAACGTGCCTTTAAAACCTTTCCCATCTGCTCCCACCAGTGCCACAGCACAGGCAAAATTTCAGGACTTCCAGCTCAGAATTCCCATTTACTGCCTCAAAAATCTGTCGTGTCCAATACTCTTCCCAGATTTTTCCACCTTGGAGCTGCTTTTTGGGAGCTGCATTTTTTCCTTCTCACCCACTCAGCGCTTCATTTGTCCTTTCAGTGTTGTTCTTCCCATCCCGGTCCATTTTTCCCATGGCTNTCTGGGACAAGAGGGTATGGCAGCTCTTCTTCCCAAATACTCATGAGCAGCAGGCACAGCAGGGGAAGTTTTAGTGCTGGGCTGGCAGGAGGTGAAGCAGCATCACGAACTCTCACTCTCACAGCAGCACAGAGGGAATATGGTCTGCATTTTGCTTGCTCCCATATCCCATTCCTCAGCTTTTCCATGTGCTGGACTGAGGTGATCTGAGCCACGCCGACAGATCCCATGTGGGAGCTTTCTGAGGAGCTCGCATCAGGGCAAAAGCCACCAAACCCCAAAAAAGCACAGAAGTTTGAAAGAAGAAGTTTGAAAGCAATTTATTTCCCAATTCTTTCAAAGCCACCTTATTTCAGGTGCATTTGACACCTCTTTGTCCTCTGCAGAAGGTGCAAAATGTGTCAGGAGAGAGAAAAAAAGGGGGGAAAAACCAATTTGCTCTAACTTCATTTCTGAAAGTGTCATTTACTGAGTGGAATACTATTGGAAAATGCCCGTTGGAAAGGCAGACATGTGGGCCATTTACAAGTCATTTCACCCATTCATGAAGTGCTGCTTCAGGTCATGGGTGGCTTCTGGGCACTGATTCCTACCATGACATTTTTCAGTCCTTTTCTAAAGAAATATGAAAGCCAAACTGCTGACATTCAGAGCTTCCTGCTCAGATATATTTTTGCCAGGGAAAAAAAAACCCGTGTATGGTTTAATCACTAATCAAAGACATAAAGAGTTACTTAGCCACCAGAGGATTGTTTTATCCTGTTAGATCTGTGGAAACATTCATGTATTTTTTCCTATGTAAATCAACATGGAAAAGTTAATGTTTCTCTATTGGTCCAAAAGGGATGTTTTGCATGTTTTCCCTCTTATTCCTCAAATTTTTAATGTCTTAACATGAAAAGAAGTGATTTCTTAACAAAATCAAAATTTCTTTCAGGGAAGATCTTGTTTTCATAACACACACCTGTTAATTAATAAAGAGGTTTCACTCCCCGAAAAACCAACTGGTTTGACCCTAAATTCCTTTCCAGCCTTTAGAGACCTCTACCTGTTACAGGTGGAGGCAGAGGAGAGGAATGGGAACATGACACTGGTTGGAAGGGAAGAACCAACAGCAGGAATCGCTGCATTTTCCCTTTTCTCCCCCCTCCCCAGCTTGCTTTTTTCATGTGTCCACACAAACCAAACTTGCATGAAAGGGCCTCCAAAGTCCCTGGACAAAAGGTGAACCAGCATCAGAGCCCAGAAACTTCTTCATGAGCTCAGGAGGTCAAACTCTGCTGTGCCAGCACCTCGTGTCCCATCCCTCCCCGATGGCAAAGGCTGTGCCAAGGGGTGGGGACCTGTGCCAAAGCCACCCCTGTGGCCTGGGAGGTCTTCCATGGGGCAGGAGGAACCATCACACAGGCTTCT
>VYZR01077334.1:12024-22874 GCA_013400675.1 Oxylabes madagascariensis | reverse complement strand
CCTGTCCAAAACCAGGACAGGAGGCCCTCAGCAGGACACAAGGGCAGGCACCTTAGATAGTGAAATATATCTTGCTGCAGGAAGGAGCGTTCCTGGCAGTACCAGTAACAACCCCACAAAGTGCTAAGTGGAACCCTCCACCTGATCTTCCCTTCCTTCCCATCCTGTGCCTGTTGCATGCCAGTGGGTGGGAAATACCTCCTGGCAGATGCTGGTGTTGGCAGGACCCTGAGGCCTGTCTCCTCCTGTAGGAATCCAAGGTGCTGTGCCAAGTGACACTGCTCTGTCACTCGCCCCTGGCAGATGCTGATACCTGGGAAGGTGAGCTGGGAGCTCCAGGTGGTACCTACTGAGGGCAGCATGGCATGGGAGCACAGCCCAGAGCTAAGGTCCAGCAGGTTAGCAGAACACTGGTGAGTCCCAGGCAGGGCTGGGATGTGCAGCACTCCAGGATAGCCACTGTGCAGATGGGAAAAATGGCAGAGAATGGCTGTGGCTGCACACAAAGCTCTGCTGTCCCTCCGTTCAGAGGGGGAGGACTGGCAGTACAGACTGGTGATTAACACAGCATTAGGGCAAGATGCTCTAGCAGAAATATAGGCCAAAACGCTATCAGATATCCTGCATTAAAGAGCTTATAACACATTTCCTGACATATTGATGTAAGCAAAGGTTAATCTTTCCTGGGGTCACTTGCAAGCACTTTCAGAGTTACACTATGCTGATTTTGCAGTCTACTTCAAGAGTACAAGGCCTATATTGGGAAACTGGAAGTCAGCTGACCACTGCCTTCAACTACCTCAGGAATAAATATTTTTGCCTCTTATCTTTTACGTCCTGACTGTTTCTATGCTTGGAGGGCTGTAGGCCTGATTTTCAAGCCTGAGATGTTTTGGTTTCTGGAAATTCTTTTCCCAGGCGATTTTCTGTAAACATGAGAAATGTTTTTGTAGCTGTACCTATGCTTATCCATTCCTTCTCACAGGAGGGACTTCTTGATGAACATCTGTTTTAACCAATGTGATTGAAGAGGTTTGCCTTTGTTTCACCAATCAAATTAGTCTGTGTAAAATATAAAAAAGAGACACATCTCAAAAATAAAGAGTCATTTTTTTCTAGCTTTCTGAAAGATCTCAGAGTCTGTGTCGTTGTTTGGTGTACAACAACGATAGAGGGCCTGCATAGAGCTCTGCCTGAAGTCTGTGGGCCCCTCTGAGCAGTCTGCCCAGGGTGGTACCATGGGAGGTGCAGGTGGGATAGGAGGAAATCTGGCACTTTTCTCCCAGCAACCTGCACAGCAGGCCAGGTTTGAAGCCCCTGTGTGCTGAACCAAACAGGACAGGTTCCCACACTCTGCAGTGTTTCATTCTGATGAATCGGCATTTCTCACTGGGACTTGGCTCCACCAAAAGATTTCCGACCAGATTTAATCAGGGAGGCTTGAAAGCCGTCCAAAACACAGGCCAGGAAAGAATATAACTACAAAAATATAGCAGCTTTTTCACATTTTCTGAATTGTTCAGTAATTACATTTGTTGGAGACATAATTCATGCACGATTGTTTAGAGTTGTCCCTGCAACATTTATCAGCTCATGCACAATTATCTTTCTTTCCTTACAGAATCAGACTGTAATCAGTTCTATAAACCCTCTGTGATATTTGTTTGAAGACAATGTTTTTTCTAGGGAATAAAAATGGTAAAGAAAAGTGTTTTCAAAACTGCATCCAAAGAGAAAGTCAGTAATCACACAAATGAAAAATACAGATTTTTTTCTAACATAGTGAAAACAGATTCATGCAGAGTTAATTTTTTCCTCTTTTCACTTTTTCTTCTTTCTCCCTATATTTTGTCTTGCTAAACTGCACAAAGCCCTGGTGCATTGCCATGGCTCAAACTTTTTCTAAGGATGAGAAGTTATATTGGTTTAACACAATGATTGTGTACAAATGCTGGATTACATCAGTACAGTTCAAGTGCTTTGACCTTTTTAATTTTAATGCAGCTGCGCCAGTAAATGCTTTATACTAGTCTGGGATATGAATAAAGGAGATAGCTGTGAAAACTTGTGCCAAGATGGCCATGCCCACACCACGCTCAGGATTTATTTGTGTGAGCCAGTTGGTAGGAAACATTTCCTACCTGGCACAGTTACAGTGGTTAAAACCAAGCAAACATTGTCTGTGCATCAGGCCATAAGGATGAAATGTTGTCAAAAGTCTCTGGCTGCTTTGTGCTCCTATAGCAATATATGGTAGTTATAAATCTGATTTTAGCAGCCTAATTAATCCGAGCTACAGCAATTTGCATCGCTGGGGCTGCTCAGCTGGAGCACGAAGTAAATTCACAGCCTGGAGCCGGCTGCTGCCCCTGCTTGTGCTGTCTCTATCCTTGTGTAACTCCACTGACAGCCCTGCTTTATTCTCGGCTCACTGTGCCAGGAGAGGAGCTGCTGTGTGTCTTTGCTCCTCAGGCAGACTCCAGCACTTTTTTCTCCTTTCCTCCAGAGGGTTGTGAGCATGGTCATGTCCAGAAATTTTCCCTGGACTGATTCAAGCCATCACTGGAAGCTGGGGCTTGGTTCAGTCCCTCTGGTCTCACTCCGCTGTCTCCATATCCCACCACCTTCCCTTGTCTGCTCCTCTCCCTCTCCCAGGTAGCTTCTGCCTTCAAACGCTGCTGGGGAAGCCTGGGTGCAGAGAGCTGGGTTTGGCTGGAGGGTTTGGCTTTGTTGTGACACTGTACTTGTGCTTCTGTCCCTCCTTGCCTCATCCTGAGCTATGAGTGTGCTACCAGCCTTCCTCCTTAATGGCTCTGGCTGCACCTCGTGGTGCCTGTTATAAATGCATATTATTAAGTTGGCTTTTCGCAAATATTAAGGTGAATGCTGTATATACAGTAACCTTGCTGTAAAAATATAGTTCTCGTTTCTGCTATCAGCAAAACTTAGACATGGTAGTGGGACAGCTGATACATGGTCATGCCTGTAATTGAATGGCCTGTTTGGTTAAGATAACATCCAACAAACAGAGGATGAGGCCCCTGCTGCTGACCTGCCAACTATCAACCCTGGTCCTCCGTGCAAAGTATGGACCAAGGCCCGAGCTGGAGGTGATAATGAAGACATAGCCAAGAAAAATGCATGCTCTAAAAAAGGCAGACCCAAGGAAGGACCATGATAAACAGTTCCTAGAATATAGAAGTGAATTTGCAAAAAAATCGGCTGATGCAATGAAAAGTGCTTTTAAAGACCTCTGAAGGAGCGGGTGTGGACTTGGCTAAATGCCAAGTCACCTGGCCGGCTGTAATTCCTTTGCTTATTGTGTCTCCTTATTGTTTTATTTCTTTATTAAACCTCTCTTAAATTTTACCAGGAAAGTGAACCTCGTTTTTCACAGTGCCCAAGCCCTCTGACAGGCTGTTCTGTGATAAGGAAGTCACCACTCATTGTGGGTGATCTTGTGACATCTGTGGGACAGGGTGAGCAAGGACAGAGCCACAGCTGTCCCGGGTGGCAGCGCTGCAGCAGAGCTCTCTGTGCCTGTCCCCATGCTGCCAGGCCCCCTGGGGGACAGGAGTATTTAAGATTAGCACAGCAGTATTTAAGATTAACGCAGCAGTCATCTTAATCTATTTTTTTTCCAGAAATAAAACCATACAGAGGATTTATTTGCTTGTTGGTCTCTAAGATAAAGGGACAGCAGAGCGGTGGTCTAGGCAGCAATGCTAACAAATAGGTGTTGTCTGGAAGAGAAGTATTTGAATTCCTTGGATTGAGAAACCCTAAGCATCAAGGATGTGACTACTGAGGGTTTGAAGTTTGCTTCTTGCTAATGTAGGTGCCATCTGTAAAATGCAGCCCTGGATCCTGAGTGTGCATAACAAGCTTGGTTGCTCAGACCTCTGCTTGTCCAGAGCCAGCCAACATAGTTAAAGGTACTATTTTGTCTCTGTAAGAGTACATAAAATGATGGATATCTTCAAATCAGTTCTTAAAATCAGTATTTATACAGTGCCATCAGCGGAGAGCTTTTCTGGAAAACAGTCCTTATGCCCTCTCCAGGGAGACAACAGTCTGGGGGTATAAAACATAGATTTTTAATTAGTGTTGTTTGGCTTCAGTGAATTACTTGCATCAGAGCTACAAAGTTGAGTGGAGATTTGGCGATTTGCAGATTTGAGCTGGACTAGAACTAGACAAAATAAGACAAGAGGACACACGTTGCAGGGTTAATGAGAATGAAAGATAGTGATTGCAGTAACACAGTCAGAAAGTCACACTCAGCGTATTATCACAGCAAGCAGCACTGGTCTTCCTATTTTTAGGTTCAGTCCTTTGTGAGGGAAGATTAGCTTTTTGCAAAGGATGTTTTAAGAGAGAATGAGCAGAGAACTAATGACAGAGTTATGAAAGCAGGTCCAGGCATTAGGCACTGAGGACAAAAAAAAAAAACAACCATTAGCAATAGCCAGAGAAGTGGATGAAGGCAGCAGCCAGTGGAAATGTTTGGAAAAAAACAAATCCAGTCTTGCAAAAACAAACCAAACATTTGCTTACAATGAATATATGCTTTGGATATGTTTTTGGACATAAAGTAACAACCAAAAAGTATTTAATAAGAAGGGACTCCAAGAAGATCCCAGTCTGAGGGCTACAACAAAACTTTTGTTACTGCTATTCTTATTTCCAACATCTTCATCATATACCTAGAGTATTCTAGTCAATATTCCTTTTTTTTTTTTTTTTCCCAGCAAAATAATGAACTCAAATAGTCCCTGAGAAAGGTAGGCATTTCTGATATTCTTGGTGAAGGATCTGAATTTTGGGGTGAAATCAGAAATTTCTGTGTGTAAATTCTGGGTTTTGTGAAAAGGGTATTTTCTGGAACAAATATTTCAATGGGAAAATTTTGGTTACTTCTAATGGCTTGAAAAGCTTTTTGGCTGGTGCAGAGACCAACAGGAAATATCTCCTGAGGTCTGGACACCATCAAAGGTGCTCCTGGACTGAGTTAACCTGCCATGTCCTCTCCAAATCTATGCCTTCCCCCCTGAAACGTATTTACCTCAGACTCAAGCAGGGAGTAGTCCTGACACTCCTGTAACTGAACTAAGAATCAGCTCATTTATTTTTAAGGCACACATGCCACCTTGTAATAAGAGGACTCGTGTGACAGTTTAACAATTCCTTGTAAAATTTATCCCTTCACAGCCTTTGATGACTCAACACACACCTTTCAGCGTGAACCACATCTGCCCACCTAATTTACATTTCTGTTGGTCTGTACATTAACAAACATGCTAAGTGTGGCCAAAACAGGTAAGTCATGACTGGCTCTTGACTGAAACTTTTTTTGGAAAAAAAAGGAAGCTTCTTTCTTTCATCTGGAATAATGCAGGCAACAGCCCTGGGAACCATTCTTAGAACCAGCCTCCTTGGGAGACAGGATGGATCTGACTTTCCTAGAAGTGCTGCACAGGTTTTCTTTGAGGAAACCTTTCCATGACATGGTAGCATTTAACAGCACTGGTATCCTCTTCCATAAGGTAAATCCCAGATCAGTGAAAAAATTAAAGATAGTAACACAGTCTGAAATAAATTTAAATCCTGTATGAGTAGAATTTTAACGTGCATGAAGTGTAACACCAGCAACTCCCCTATCTCACAGTGGGGTGTCCTTATTCTGTGTGTGGAGGTGCTCAAACAATAAAAAATAGTATCCTATAACTTACAGGAGTGTATTAGCCCTGCAGCACAGGAGGAAAATGCAAAGGAAGAGTGATTCCTCTCCCATAATGAAAGCAGCACAAGCTGGGTACTGGGGGGGGGGGTGCTGGTTTTAAGTCCAAGCAGCTTGGTCTCACTGCAGCTGTCTCAATGAAACGAGGCCATCATCCACAGTCCAGCTGTACAGGAAATACGGGAGTGTCTGAGGGATCCAGTGCTCCCTCCCATGCCCCAAAATGTTGGTATCTAATTGAACCTCATAACTACGTAAAGTTATGTTGATCTGGTTCGTTTCCTGCTCTCCTCCTGCCCTCAGTCCTTGATAGTCAAGATCCTCTGTCATGCAGTTTGTTCCCATCATACTCCTGATGCACTGGGTAGGGAATAAGTGGCGCTGAGAAATCCACACTGCCCACATTCAGCTTCTTCCTGTGCAAGGGAAACCTTGGATCATCTGGGGGTCTGGTTTTGCAGTAGCTATCCTTTGATACATCAGCACAAAGGAGACACATCACAAAGAATTAAGGTTTATTTCTGCATCTTCCCAAACAGCATCCCTAAGAAACCTCTGTCAGGAGGACAGGAAAGAGAAAAAAAAACCAACATATTTTTATATATATTGCTACCAGCTGCTTTTCATTTCATAAAGTATGAATAGGGCGGAGCTTTCCATGGTCTAAAGCTAAATTGTCAGCACAATTCTGGCAAGAGATTTTAAAACACCTTTGGTGGTGTAGGAAGCAAAAGAACACCATTTGATTTTAAGATCAAAGGCTGAGTTTACAGGGTTGACAAAAAAATATTCTCTACTCATTTATTATCAGCACAAATAAGTCATGCAAAGCTCAGAGAGCTGTGATGGGACCACACATTGATACTCTCCCCAGTGCTTCTCTGCATAGAACCTCCACAATATTTTCCTCCAGTTCAGACAAGCACCACAACGACCAGGTATCCTTTGAGGAGGATGGGAAGCTCACTGGTCTGAGGCAAAAGCATGTTGTGTAATGTATGTGGTAAAATTAATTTTGCTGGGAGATAAGGGAAATGCCATAAATAGCTGACAGTCTGCCTGAGAGAGGGAGCAAGTGAGCATTCCTGAGCCTCTCAAAGCTCTGGCTGGCTTTGCCTTTCATCAGCAGAGTCACTGAGGGATATCTGCCATTCCAGAACAGATAACCTTTGCTCCATCAAAATGCTATTATTTTAGCAGTTATGTCGTTAAGTGGTAGATTAGTTAAACCTCATTTTCTCGTGTACTCAGACGTGGATTGAGGTGGTGCTCTGTGGGTGAAGCAGAACAGAGAGTGCCCCTCCATCAGACCCCTGCAGTCCCCAGAGATGGTTCAAACATCAGAGGTACTTTTCCCTGGTACTTTTTCCACTCTCCTCCTCAGCTGGCCATGAAGATTTCTCAAGGACCTGCTGTCTATTCTCCCTGATGGCACCACTACATCACATGCTGCTCAGGGTTGTCATCCCACACCTCCATCGTGCCCCACACACAGACAGCAAAGCTCTGGTGGCCCCAGATTCGGTGTGGGTGCTGCTGGCAGGTCTTGTTGACCACAGAGGGGGTTGAGCAGCACTGCTGGGCACCCCAGGAGCCTGGAGACTGTCAGCCCACCCTGAAGCCCATCCGTGTTGCAGAGTAATTCTAGGAAATTACATGGTCAAAACCCAGCAAAGGACTCCTTTTGGTCATCATCTGTTGGTTTATTGCGGTTTGGTGCAACATCTCAGTGTGCATGGGCTTCGAATTTCTGCCCACTGCCTCTCATCCCACGCTGGGCACCAGGGAGCAGAGCCTGGTCCATGCCCTGAGCCCTCCCTGCAGACACTGACACACAGGGATGAGGGCCCTTTTCAGGTATCTCAAGGCTGAACAGGCCCAGCTCCCTCAGCCTTTCCTCACTAAGATGCTCCAGTCCCTTCATCTTCTTTGTCACCCTCCGCTGGACCCACTCCAGGAGCAANAGTCCACCTCACTGTCCACTCACCCTGTCCTTGCTTCTTGAGTTGTGAATGTGGTGAGAGACAGGGTCAGAGCCTTGCTGAAGTCAAGGCAGACAACATCCCTTCATCCATCCAGGTAGTTGTTTCATTATAGAAAGCAATCAGGGTGGTCAAGCATGATTTACCCTTAGTGAATCTGTGCTGACTGCTGACCACCTTCTAGTCATCCATATGGATAGAGACAGCCTCCACCTTAATTCCCTTTGACCTGTGCGTCAAAACCTTTCTACTTCTTTTTCTCTTTTTTTTTTTTCTTTTCACCCATCACTGACAGTTTTCCTTGGACAGGAGGAATAAATTATGTGTCATCTTTTGATGGAGATGTGTCAGCTGAAGCTGGTGTGATGTGACTCAGACTTCACTTGCAATGTGTACTTCAAGTTTGAAGCAAGCCAGGCTTCCAGAAGTGAGAGCCATGTGCATGAACTCACTCCTCCATCCTCCTCTTTCTCCTGGGTGGCAAAACTGTGTGCCTGTGGTCAGTCCTGGCTCTGCACATCCCAAGGGCATGGGGATGTGACAGTTCCCCTGAACTCAGGCTGTGTGTTTTCCACACCTCCTCTCAGAGGTATCTGAGCAAGCCCAGAAATTAGGGGGGTGGAATGGGGGGAAGAGGAGTTAAAAGAGGGAAGAGGAGTTTGCCCTATCTCTTCCGTTGTGATTTTCTAAATAATATAGACTAAAGAGTGTTTCATAGTCCTGAATTCTAGCACACGATCTCAGCCTTTTCCATGAGTCCCCTGGCACATCTATGCATCTGTAATTAGTGGAGAAGGCAGAAATGTGATTAAAATGCAAAACCAGGGACATCCTGTTGTTCACAGTAACAAGTTAAATGCTGCAGATTCATTCCTGTTACGCAGAGCAGTTCTTTCTTGATACAAATCTTCCCAGAAAGGCCTTGAGGTCAAAATTTACCTGAGAGGAAAGAAGGAAAAGAAGAATGTAGAGAAAACATTCATTAATTCAGATCAGTGTTCTAAACAATAAATATTTCAAAAACAGCCAAAGGTCAAAAACTGCAATAAACCCTGATCAAGGTCACCATTTTCCTCAACATAAATATCCTCTGAACAGAATCTGATCTTTTTTTTTTTTTTTTGCTTGAGCAAAGCTTAATAGAAACACTTCCATGCAAATATCATTTAGTAAAAGGAAAAAGAACAAGAAACCCCCTCAGAGAGTCGAAATTTAAAGGCATTTAAAATGAGTTTGAAGTCATGACCCCTTGAGATAAGTGTTTCATCTGGGCTGAGTGACATGTACATTACATACAGTGCTTTAATACCCAGAGTGAGAAAAGATCTCCTGACTTCAGCATATATATCACATTTGTTGGCTGAATGTTGGCTGCTTTGCTTTCATTACACTTCCCTTCCTTGTCAGCACCCCAGCTAAAATAAAGCAACCCCCAGGCAACTTTCACAAACACACAGAGGGAAGATTAAACCACCACAATATACATTCATATGTGGGGTCAAAGTCAATATTACACAGCTCCATTTACTTTACTTGAATGTGACTCACAAAATATACACAGTAGGAAGTGCATATTTGAGGGACTTTGGGAACTTTCTTGAATTAGCTTCAATTATTCGCTCAACACTGGTCCTTGGCATATAACATATGAAAGAAAAGTAAAATTTTTAATAACAAATCCCCCAATTTATGAAAATAAAGAAACAGAAACCTTAATCCCATTCCCCACTCACTCTCATTTCCAGTAGTTACAGCTTATCATCAGTTTGGAGCAGCTCCCCATTTGTTAAAAATTCCCTGTTTCTAAGTTGCCTTTACTTCTGCAAATGTCCAAGGAAGATGAAAAAGTTGAAAGTCAGGCTGATGTTCTTTGAAAGGGCAACCTTCTTTCCTAGTCAATAAATAGAACCTTGAAATCCTCTTCTGACAGCCTTGGATTTGGACCTCCAGCACTAATGCTGAAGCTGTGATTTAAAGTTGTGGGCACGATTCTCTCCTCAGTTACAGCAATGCAAATCTTTAATTTCTAGAGAGTCATCCGAGTGAGTTTGGGAGAGAATTGCTGGACTGGCCGTGGACAAGATGAGAGCTGGATCTTGTCCTACAGTCCTTTAAAGCTTGAATCCCAACACTGTATTTTCACATTTACAGTTATGCCCTTATTATACACATCTTCACAGAGGAACAAATCTGTGAACACCCACAAATGCTTTTGACTCCGTGCGGAAATCTACAAGTGCAAATCAGCAAGAAACACTGCTGAGTTTTCCTCCCTAACCTGTGACATGCATTTGAAAATGAAGAGGTTATTTTTAATTATAATTGACATTTTTTCCCCTGGTTGTCCCAGTGAAGGCATTTATCTTGCTAGAAAAGTGGTGCCACTTATAATGTTGCCACAATGGGAGCTCGGTGGAGGAAGCTGTGAACAGGCCTTTAGGGAGCTTCAAAAAGCATCTGTTAGACTGCAAAGTTTAAAACCAGCCAATTTGATTTTCCCAGCCCTTCTGAGGGTCTCTGACTAAGAGGGAAAGAAGAAGAACCTTCTCCTCTGCCTGTACTGCAGCCTGTGGGGCTGGGCTTTGTGGGCAGCTCTGCTTTAGGTGGACACCTGCATGCCAGGGATGCAGCTCCACTCCCAATCCCCCAGGCCCAAACCTTCAAGCTGGGACTTGCAGCCCCATGGCAAGGCATGCTGAAGTGTTGTACCTTGCTCTCTCACCCCCACTTCTCCCTGGAAAGAAAATGTAGGTTCGAACTTAAGTTCAGACTCCTGAAACTGGGCCAAGATTTCCCTTGGCAGGTCTGTCTGTTATTGCCATGTGCTATACATGGCTCTCTCTTCTTGTCCTCTTGCCCTTCTTTACCCCTCACCCTGCACCAGCCCCTGCTAAGTCATCAAATGTGGTTCAGGGATATATGAACATGGTCAGAAAATGCACTAAAGTGCAGAAAACACACGTTTAAATCAGGAAGTGGCATCAGTTTGGCAGAGTGCAACTCTTTTCCTGGGGATGCAAATATCAGCACAGCAAAGCTCTTTCTGAATCAGACAAGCTATTAATATTTTTAAGGGCTTTGAAAATAAATTTGAGGGTTGGGAGAATATGCAGCATTGCAAAAAAAAA
>VYZR01077206.1:0-12395 GCA_013400675.1 Oxylabes madagascariensis | reverse complement strand
TCTGTGATTCATGATTAGGATCCAGCCCTGGAAGTTGGCATGGATAGGTTTCGGATGCATTAATGTCGCTTCTCTCTTTTCCTGGTAAAATCTCTGCAGAGTCACCTGTGATTTGTGTCATAAAGCGAGCGGAGCAAGGAAATCTGTGTAAAATGCTGTCCTTTGCTCACTGGCAGTTTATGTCTTAGATTGTCCTGGAGCTGGGATGGCTCCAGGGGGGGGATCCCTGCTTGTGGTGGCACCTGAGGAGGCACCCATGACCTGGTGGCTGTAGAGCAGTGCCAGGAGCCAGCTGTGACAGAGGGAGAGGAGGTTGTGCTGTGGTCTCAATTTTAGAGTGGCAGAGGTGGAGCTTGGTGCCTGGATGGTGCCTGTGCCCTCCCTGTTCTCCTGGTTCTACACAGCCTTGTCACAAATCACATCTACATTTCAAGCCAGCGCAGCACAGGGACTGCAGGCTGGAAACACCAGATTATGAAGGCGTTAGCATGATTATAATTTTCTTGTGCATGTTTCACCTGCTGCGTGTGGAAAACACGTTTCTCTGCATTCTGCTCTAGTAGAGACACGGAGCTCAGCAAGTGTGCATTAATATTGCTGCTAGCAAAATCCAGGTGTTCCCATCACATCAGGCATTTCTCTTTTTATTCCATAACTACTCTTGCAAACTGCCATATCCTGCCGAGAGAAGATGCTGATGGCCCGACATCTAAACCTCCTTAATACAGCTCAGATCTGAGTCCACACGAGGAGTTTGGGCTGTGTCATGCTGTCACTTATTAAGTGCAGTTCCTTGTAGAGATCCTCTCCTCCTTTGCCACCCTCCCATCTCACAGCAGGGCCCAGCTGGGTTGTGGTGAGGAGCTGTATTTAAAAATTGATAGACCCATAACAAATATTCTCTCTGCTGTTCTGCCCCACATCAGAAAGTCTTGCAGGAGCATTGCAGTAGCTGCTGATTCTGGTGATTTCAAAGTCTTTCTCCTAAGCAGAAATCACCTGAAATTTTGCTTGTTGTCTTTAAAACTTCCCTGTCTACAGCCAGTATATTTACCTCTTTTCTTCTGGAAACAGTGACATTAATGAAGCTGGGGTTTTTTTCAGTGTGTACACGTTTTTTTAGGAGCCCAAGTTACCCTTTTATCTGGTTTGTTGTTCTTCAGCTTGTACTCTCTTGTTATTTCATGTGGTCATTCACTTATCCTGGCACAGTTCTCCACTGAGAGTTTGTGTCCATCTGTGTGGGTTTCATGTTGATGGGAGTTGGAGTCGTCAAGGGGGTGCAGTTGCCAAAATATCTATTAGTCTAACCCCACTGTGGAGGCTGGTAACCCTATCACTCTTCCTTTTTGGCTTTTCTTTGCTGAGATGCTGTGTACTACACCAAGGTCCCAAAATGGATCATTCTTTTTTTGTTTTAAATACTTAGAGTGGAGAAAAACATACAGAACTGCTTTGGGAAAAGAGGGAAAAATGGATTTCTTCACGGCTGTGTGAAAACATCACAGTTTGAGGTCTGTCCGTGAAATTGTCATGTTCCTTGCTTTAATTCTATAGCCTGGTTTTCTTGCAAATTGTCTGGTTTCAATAATTGCTTAAAACGTGTGTGTGTGTGTATATATATATATATATATATAAACATATATATNATATATATGTATATATATATATATATATATATATATACATATATATGTCTCTCTGTGTGTATATTTAATGAAGAATTCCTTGAAACTCTAATTAGGGCTGCTTGACTCCAAAGCAGTTTACATATCACAGGCTTACACAGCTATCAAACAGATGCTTCTCCTTTTTTTTCATTCAGCTGACATTTTCATTTTCTCTGCATATTTTGAGCACTGAGCAGTGATGTGTTTTGACTCCTGAGGCTACAGATGATATCAAAATGAGGATTAGAAATGAAGCTTTACCTGTCAATTAAGTTGTTAAGCTTGTCCTCCACAGTGTCTACACTTTGAAATGGCCTGTTTATTGAATTTGAAATAGTTTTCATTCTTGACTTTGTTTAAATTGAATGGACAGTTCTAATTATAATCTTCAGGGTTTTCATCTGCAACACATGGTTTGCATTTAGAGCTGTGGATGAGGGGCTCTTGGATGTTTATTGAGCTAAACCACTGTTAAATATCTCATGAGAGAGTGGCATGTCAGGCATTGAGAGTAAGAAGAAATGGGCAGTACAAATATTGGCCAATTTTCTCTTTTCACATCACTCTGTCCAGGAGATCTCCTGGGGGACAGCTGAGAAATGAACTGTGGTGGCAGGGTCCAGGCTTTGGTGAGGAACAAGCCACTACTTTAAGTGGTTGCCTTGTGCCAATCTTACCTTGAAAGGAAGAAAGAAAGCAAGAAAGCAAGCAAGTCCTAGAGCACCTTTGATATATTTCTCCCCCATCCCGAGTTCAAATGCAATGACTTCAACTTACCAGGGTCTTTGTCAGGTCAATGTTGTTCTTTCCAATCACCTGTGGCCCCCACTAACAGGGTAGCATGATATCTCACAGCAATTTATTCATCTGTTTATTCCCCAGTAAGGCCAGTGACAGACCAGGAAATGAAATCCAGGTCTCTTAGACTTGGTGGGGTGATTGTCCCTTGCAGTGCTCAAAAAAGTCTTCTCCCCCAAAGTGGGTTGTGGGGCAGCTCCTGCCATTCCTGCCCCATGGATCTGCCAAAAATGCCGTACCTTGGACATGCCTCTGTCCTTTTCCCTTGGGAACAGGCATCAGGAGATGCATCTCCTTTCAGATCTGGACATAAATATTCATTACCTGACACACGGTCCCATGGATGACTCTGCTGTTCATCGTTTCACCGCCGTGATTTCCATCCTTTGGTGTTTTCTGTGTAGAGAGAGAGAAACCTGAAGGAGAGAAGTGAAACCTGGCCTAGGCACAACTGGATGTCCTTAAAACTACCTGGGAAAACATCTGAGGTGCAGGGCAAGGTACCAGCCACAGGGTAGAAGATGCCTCTCCACCATGGACCAAATCTCCAGGGAGGTCTGGAGGAAGGACGGACAGACAGTGAACCTGGGACAAAAAGCTGTGGTGGTTTAATGCCATTATTTACCTTCCCCATTTTCTAGGGCAGGTAAATAATCAGATAACTTGTAAAGCCTCTTTCTGTGCCTGCAAAATGGTTGCTGCTAGAAGTTGCTTTATCCTTAATTCCAGGTGAGGAAAGGAAGCAGGAAAGTGGCTGCTCCAACGAGGGTCCCCCTTCAATGTGAAATCGGTTTGCAGGGGCTAAATTGAGTGAGGAATCATTAACCTTGCCTTTTAACCAGCCTGTTGCCAGCCGTGACATGCTCCTTTTGGTCTGCTGAAGCCATTCCATGAATGAATCCTGTTGGAGCAGCCTTTTCTGGGACACCTGGGAGTGAGGAATGCGAGGGAGCTGCGGCGGTCGGGGCTGACCTGGCTGGGTTGGAGCTGGAGCAGACAGTGGATGCTCATCTAATCCGTGGCAGGGGCCAGCAAAGGGCAGAACAAATAGCTGAGGAGCAAAAATAAAAGCCTGGGAGCACTAACAGTTCAAAATGACCCAGCTGGCTCTGCAGGAGCACATTTATCTATGCTGAAAGCTGTTTCGTGCAGGTGTTTTAACACCAGGCTCTAGAAAACCACTCAAAGGAGTTTGTAGCTTATTTGTGGGGTTTTGTGAAGCATTAAAAAAAAAAAAGCCCTGTACCAGGAGTTTTGCTGTTTAAAACCTCCCAGCCAGCCAAAACTGCTCTTCTCAATCTTTGCTGCTCAGCTCAGTTCAAGCAAAAAGAAATCAGTTTTTTATTAATATGAACTGATTTTTTTATTTTAATTTTAAGCTTTGTTTTGGACCAGACTTTAAACTTGTATTTCCCTTCCTAGAGTCAATACCAATGTAAAACTTCCTCCATTGTGGAAAAGATGGCCAAATATTTTTCTAGCAACAGGAGTTTCAAACCCCCTCCAATCAAAGTTTCAAAGTCTGAAAACCATTTTAGTGTTAGTAAAAGAGGAGAGATCCTTTTCAAAACTTCTGCTGCAGGAGCAAATTATGTCATGCTTAGTAGTGAGAGCATTTGTGAGGGGATTCACGCTGGTTGTCAAATTTGGGACATTTCTGAGCTTGAGACTTCAGCAGTTCTGTGATTTAAAGTAAGCTGTGAGTTGAATCTGTTATAAATTTACCTACTTACAGCAGTAACAGGGGCTTATTTTAGGTTTTACTTTATAGAATAATTTCTGACTTTTGCGATCAGCCTAAGAATGTCTGGGAACTAAGCCTGTTTCCCTTCCTTCCCATGAGTACATAAATTATTTAATTGAAAAACACACTAAATAATGTGCAAAATCCACCATGTAATTAGTGGGGAAAGACCATATGATATTTTCACTTCGTAACTTTTGTGAGGCTTAAACACCCTTTGGAATATAGAAAAGAGAGTAGTAACAGCGTAGTTACAAATAACAGAAGGCAAGGCACTGTCATGCGTCTTTGTTGATTTAAAATATCACATTAAACAGCAAACAATCAGTTTTCTTATCAGATGTACGAGATGATCTGCAGCTGAAGAGTCTGGGGGAGCTGGTCAGGGCAAGGGAGGGGTGAGCCAGATTGTTGGGACTTATTTCCAAATCTGTTTTGGAGTTGAACAGTTTATCCACTCGTGATAATTTTAAATAGAGCAACTTAAGGTTTCTTGTTGTCTTCCCTCTTTCTTTATCACCATTACTCCTCATTTATCCTCACAATATTTTTTGTGGGGACCAATGACCCACAGAGCTCCCTGGGTAAAGAGGGGTCAAACCCTGATTTTACTGAATTTTAAGATAATGCTGCTAGGACTAGACCGTGTTTCTTCTTTCTGATCAGGATTTTTTTTAATAAATAATCATTGTAATTATTTTTAATTACAATCTGACTTTAAATCCATCAGCGTAAACTGTTCTCTAAGTAAATACAAGTGGGGGTTTGTGTTTCCCTGCTTCTGCTGGTCTCATCCTTTCTGCAGCAAGCTGGGGGATTGTGGTGGCTGGAAAGAGGAAATGTTTGTGTGTCATCCATTCCTGTTTTATGCAGTATTTGTTAGGCATTTTGTAAAAAGGGTGTAGTTATGCTTCTATGAAAGTCATTTGGGCCAGACCCACAGTTGGTGTGGAGGGGTTTGGGTCCCCGTGTGCAGCAAGGACCCAGAACAGGTTCTCACATCAGCTCCCAGCTGGACAGAAATCTTCCCATCCATGTGAAGTCTTTGGTGTTTGTGGGGTGGCTGATGCTCACAGCCCTTTGGTCTCTGCCTCCCCGTGTTGTTCTCTGCTTGACAAAGTGAAGAGATTTTGCCAAAAACCATTTAATAAATAAATAACCCTGAAATCATACGACCATTAAGGTTGGAAAAGGCTTTCAAGATCAAGTCCAGCTGTCAGCCCAGCACCACCACCATGTCCTCGAGTGCCACATCCACACTCCCAGGGCTGGTGACATTTCCATCACTGCCCCAGCAGCCTGTTCCAATGCTTTGCAACCCCTTCCACATTGAAATTTTCCCTCATATTTGTTCTAAATGCTGAGGTTGTTACTACCCAGTTCTGGTTTCTTTCTCCATCAGTGCCTGGGCACTAGAAAGAGTGAGTTTTTTGTCTTCTTATCTCTCAGAAAATACTGACTCTGAACTGTTCTCAATCTGCAAATTTCAATAGTCAAGGGAGGGAAAGCCTGTTCATTTGTCACCCTCAGGAAATGCCACTGGCTGGAGGAAGCTCCTTGAGAGGCAAACTCTGCTGTCACCTTGTGTCACGTGGAGCTCTTGGCAGTGTCCTCCTCAGTGAGAATGCCATCCCTGGGATACCTTTGGCACATCATCTCTCCTCCATTCAGGATTCTCAAAATGGAGGCTTGTTATCCTTCTGTTTCTCTTTTTTTATATTTTTTTTTGGAGTTCAGTTCTGTATCTTGTTTGCATTTCTTAGTGGTCTAAAAAGCAAAACTTTCTGTTGGTAGAGAATTGATCTGGCAGGATCTTGCTTTCTTTCTTCCTTTATAAAAAACCATGATTGCAGGTTCGCTAATTATCCATGTTTATCACTGCTCTCTGTGTATTTTTGAGGAATTGATTGATCATAGCTGTTCCTGAGCATTTTAATAATGATATGAAAGAAGCTGCTGATGTGACAATCCTGAATTCCAAATAAATAGTCACACAGCTCTGTACTGAAACAGGTTTTGGGCCGGGCAAATGGACTTTTGTCAGTGTGGTTTATCAAATCAGTTAGGGACCATTCTCCTTGGCAATTAGCAGGGCCCTCAGTCAGGGGTATGGAGGATTTCACAATCTGGAATTCCACCTGTAGGATCTGCCCTTGGAAAGGGCACGGTGCTGGCAGTGGGCTGGGCTTTTGTCCATCACATCCTCATTTATTGTGTTTGGAGCTTGAGGTGTTGGGATGGAGGAAGGGTCAGTCCAAGTGCTCAGCCCCCAGGAGCACAAAGAGCTAAAAAAGATGTATAACGTGGTGGCTAAAATAGTTTACACCTTGGGAACACACAGACCTTGGTTGGTATGACTATCAGGTAATTCCTGATGAAAGGCGAATGAACAAGGACGCAGGAAAGTACCTTCAGTGGGGAATCCCCCTGTAAAGCATCTCTGAAATCTTTTGAAGGTGAGAAGGAGAATATCCACACACCACCTCTGCTCTGTTCACCCAGCAGTGTAATCTCCTTGGCAAGACAGTCTGGGGACAGCACACAGCTCTCATTTTCCCTCTTGTCTCCGTGGATTGCTCTCCCTCTGTCTTGTGGGGATGCAGTTGCTTTCATCACAGTCTGACTTGTGATAAGCAAGCCATAAGTGGCTTGAAATTCAGGTTATTCAGATAAGCATCCTAAGTTGTAACTGTAGAAAGTCGAGCAGGAAGGTGTTTCAGTTTGATCTGCACTGGAAACTAATCCAAATTTAATCACAGATACAGATACAATCTTCCATAATCCTGTGGTGTTCTAGAATTGCAGTGGAAGGGCTTTATATTTCAAGAATGCTTTTAAATATTTTTATACATCTGCTATTCTAGAATAATTTCATCTTTCTGTAGCTATTCCCAAGTAGAAAAAAATATGGCAATTCATGTACCTACAACAGCAGAAGCTGTTGCTTTGCTGCTATATGTGTCCTTTACTAGTGCAGCAATTTGAACCTAAAAGTCCAAATAGTTTAGACTTTTAAAACTTTGAAATGCAGTTCAGGCATTTATATCAGTGTCTGCTTTGCAGACTGCTCCCCAGACAGAATAATTAGGGAATTTTTCTGCTGTAACTGGGGGCGAAGCTGTTTCCTGGCCCTGAGATGGAGGAGACGAGGAAAGGCGACTGTGCCTTGCATTTCTCTTGATTTTATCTGTAGGATGTGAAGGAATCTTTCAGCATATAATCCTTAAAATATTGATCTTGCAGAGGAAGTCTGGGGCTGGAGGGGATCATCTGTCATCAGATTTGCTGTTGATGTGGCGTCGTGGAGCTGCATTTTCAGCTCCTGGGTCTCGCCTCCGCTTGCTGCAGGGAGTCTCAGGCTGGGGCTGGGTCTGGCTCATGTGCACTAAAGTGGTTTAGGATCTTTTATTTTGCACTGAATTGTGTTGCCTTTCAGCAGTATCACTGCTTTGTGGCCCTCTGGGATGTGCCAGCACGAGGGAAATGCCACTGAGGGAAGAGCCTGCTGCTGGGTGCAGAGCTCCCCCATAAACCAAGTCACTCCTTTAAATCTCCAAATGGAGACTAACAAATATCACTAACTCCCAGCTCGTTTTTATTAGCTGGGCTATTTTTCCTCCTTTGTAAGTGCCAATATCTGAACTTAAAACTGTGTTTGGTATATGAGAGAAATTCTCCAGCTGATCGTAGCCTATAAAATTAAAATATTGAAGCTCCCAGTGTTTGAGTTTATTGAGGTATAAATACTAGAACGTGGTGTACTATGTGGTTCAGCTGCTTCCTTGTTCTGAGTCTTTTTGCTTATTTTATTTCTTTGACACTCCATCCAAAGAGTTCCCCGGGTTTGATTTTGTCCTGGCATTTTTCAGCAGTCTGGTACTTAGCAGTATGGAATTCAACAAGGTGAATAACATTTTCTGTTTACTGTTTGCATTTTAAAAAGCAAAATTTCTGTTTAAAAAAAAGCATATTCCAGATGTCTCCGAGTAGCCGGACATGTATGTAGTATACAGTCTAATAAAACAACAAATACAGCAGAAGGATCAAAAAGTGGTGCATGTTAGCAAATGGTCTGAATTTAAACACCAGTCAACACCAGGATTTCATTTTAGGTGAGGGAAATTCACATGTGAAGTATTAAAATTTAAGTTCATAAATACATTTCCTCAGGAGTGGGATGTTGTGCATTTCCAAGTCTTCTTTAAAACTTCCTCTTTCAGTGACTTCTGATTAGATTTTCTAAAATGGAATAAACATAAAAGCATTAAAAAATATGTAAACCATGAAAGTTAAATGCAAACCAGATACGACCACAGCACAGATATGAAAGCCAGACCCCTTGTTGCTCAAATGCAATATGGAGGGGAAATTCCTTCACTGTGGACTCGTTTCCCCACAGGAGCAGTTGTGGACTTGCCTCCCATTAGATGATTTCAAAACGTGATCTGAAGAGCAATTAAATCAGCAGGAGGCTTCAGTGTTGAAAGGGGGGTTCTGTAGAGATGTCTGTTGCAGGAGGGAGGCTTGGCTTGGGGAGAAAAATATCTTTGGCATTTGGGATAATTTGGGACCAGCATCGCCCCTGGGGAGGTGGTGGGAGTTGCTATCCCTGGGGACTGCTAAGGAAAAGACAGACAAAATCCAGGCAAACATCTGCCAGGTGAATTTTTTTCAGGGAATGGACTAATTGACCCTTATTTCCAATGACCCCTGTGTTGATTTTTAAGGTAATGGTGTCAACATGCCAATCAAATGCTATTTACAGTAGCCCAGCATTGCTGAAGAGGTGCAAAACCTGCTTACGAGGTACTTCTGGAAATTCAGTTTTACAATTCTGTCTTGGACCTTCACCTGTTTACTTAAACTCTTCTTGATCTTTGTCCATCATTGTCCATCATTTTCGGATGAAACTTTACAGCAGGGTTCTTAAGCTGGTTTAATGCTTGTTTCCCTCTTCATTTGACCGAATGTAATCCTCTAAAATCCCCCTGAAACATGGAATGATGCCTGCTTAGCTTTGGAAAAGATATCAGCAGGAGCTCACATCATTTTTCTGGGAGGTCATCGGAGAAGGTGGACAGTTTGTGGGCAGTTTAAGTGAACGCAAGGAAGAACAAGGCACAACGTTTTTCNCCAGGGTCTTTCTGTGCTGGGCTCTCTTGTAATCCTTCCCCACCATCTCCCTTCCTCCTGCAGACGTGGATGAGTGTGAGGTGCTGAACGGAGGCTGCCAGCAGGGCTGTGTCAACACCCAGGGCTCCTTCCAGTGCCAGTGCCGGGCGGGATTTCGGCTCCACGCCGACGGGCGCACCTGCATCGGTAAGGAACCGCTTCAAATCCTCCAACACCGGGTGTTCTCCAAGTGCCAAAGGCTTCTAGACTTCTCCAGTCTGAGTTCTAAATGTCATCACCCATTCTGGTTCGAGCAGCCTGTGAGGATTTGGTTATTGCCATACTTACTCTTTATTCTGTTTTGGGGTTTTTTGGGTTTTTTTTTTGGTGGTGTCTCATGTTGGTGAAGATTCTTTTGCAGCAGGCATTAAGGAGCTTAAGGGGTCTTCGTTTCAAATGGCAACATTTTTTGAATTCTGAGTGCTTTTTCATTGTGGCGCGTCTCCCTGCGTGTTCCAGCACTGCCCTGGGACTTGGGTCCCCTAGATTTCAGGGGTTGTTTCCAAGCGAAATGATTGTGATTTATAGGGTGGAGTTACCCTGTGTGTGCTGGTGTCAATGAGAGCACCATGGAGCTCAGCCATGACACATGGCCTGTTCATGTGGAGAGGATCAGCAGCTCTGCCGTTGGAAATAAACCCTGTCTTTCTTAGGTTGAACTCTAAAGCTTGAAACAAGGCATATCAAAGTTAATTCTGCGTGTTGTTAAAAACAATAATGTGAAATGCACAGTTGTTGTATTGCACTTAAATCAGTACAAAAGTCAAATTTCTGAGTTCTGCAGAAAGGATTAAAATGTTCTTTCATCTGGGAAGAAGAAAAGGGCACCTTCTGTTTAAATTTTTAAACCTGATTTGAGGTAATACGGGAAGAACAGTCAAGTACAGTCAGACCACATATGCAGAATAAGTTCACTCACGGTTTGGGCATTGTCTCAGTTCCTGCACAAAGTCCCTTGGTTGTGCTTAACTTCAGCCAGGGATGTCATCAGTCATTCCTGGTATTATCACAGCAATACATTCACTGATGCAACCAGGACACTGGGGGTACCAGTGCTCAAGCTGTAGGAATAATGGATTTCTTTATTTTAAAACTTCCTCTTTTAGGGTTTTTTGGCTTTATCACAGACAGACTTTCAGTGTTTCAGTAATTAACTGCAATTAAAAATGTGGCGAAGTCAGTCTGTTCTTGATTATCTTAGTTGGTGAAGGACTGGACAAGGAAACACTATAGTGAGAGGAAAAAAAAAAGTAATGTAAAAGCAGAGTGGTTTATAATTAACTAGAAACACTTGTGGTTTTCTGTGAATTAAAAGAGAAATTAATCTCGTTCAGATCAGATCTAACCAGGGAAGACCCAGAAGTGAAAGATGTGTTGTTTGAGCTACATTGCTCCCCCTGAATAGTCTCATTTGTGGTGGAGAGGGAGGTTTTATACGAAAAGGGGACTAAAGGGGGAAAAAGAGAAAGAGAACTGGGTGATGAAGGCAAAAAGTAGATGTTAATGGCAATTAAATGAATTTACTTGTGTCATACGTAAAACTTTCTGTGGACATAAAATAGTTAGGTTTCCTCTTGCCTCAAATAATCAGAAAGCTCAGTTTATCTTTGCCCGAGCTGTGAACAATACCAGAGAACAAGTTTTCATTTCATAAATGTAAATGTTCTCAAGAAGTTATTCAAAATACTTCATACAGTGATCAGCTTTGTTTTGCAATATCTCAGAAATTATCAAGGAGAGGCAAAAAATAAATCCTGAGATGAGAGACAGGAGTTTCAGAGAGAGCTCTGCTATCATGATAATGGATGTACACGATACTGAGGGAGGATATTGAGTCCTGTTCCAGCTCTTTGGACAAGACACCAAAATAAATGGGTATAATAAGCTCTCATGCATTGGAGAACAAGACAGTTACTAATTGATGAGGATAGGGAGAAGCATTTCATACGAATCAGGAGTGCCAAGGCTCAGGATTTGGGCAGTAGCTGCTTGTTGGGGATGGAGAGTTTGCCCCTTGTGCAGCGCCAGGTTGTACATTCAGCTTTCATCACTCATCTGATGAGAAGCAAACCCCTAATGCACCTCTCCTTTGACCCAGTGCAGCTAAGCAGAACATCCAGCATTTCAAACAGGCTTGGATTAGCAGTGGTATTTCTTCCATGGGTACTTCAGAGGATGTAATGATCTCTCCTGCATGCTGAGGATGAAAAGGGACCACATTCTGGCACTGAGCTGTTTATGGAAGGTGATTATCTCAGCTGCAGAAATAAGAAACAAGAGTCCCTTTAGACAGGCTTTTCAGAGGAGCCCAGCCCAGATTGCTGTTATTCTTTCCACGTCTTCCTTTTCTTTTTTGGCAGCCCTGTGTTTGTGGGAACAAAAGTGCCAAAATCATTTGAGGGGAAGCAGATTTTGCAGCCTGGATGGCTTGGAAATCTCCCATACATAAGGAAGTGGATCTATCATCTTAAAAGTTACTCAGCTTACATCTGCGGACTCAAAAACCTGGGATAAGATATTTTATCATGTGATTCATGGAATATTACTGAACTTCTGTCACAAGTTTTCCAGTCCTCCCGCCACCTCATCACAGGGTGTTTGGGATCCTGACTGGTTGCTGGTGGCCCATCCCTCCACTGCCAGTATGAGCCTTAAAACACGTGGAGAGAGGAAATCTGCTTTTGTCATTCTTCCTGCTCTCACTGGAAACTTCTGCCCATACTCTAAGGCAGAGTTGCTCTACTCATACTCTGCTCAGACCCAAAAGATCTCCAGAGTGGGTTATCCTGTTCAGTGATGACCAGTGTGTGAAAGCAAACTACTCAATTCCTGAATCCTTTGGTGTTGTCCAATACTTCGTGCCATGATAAGATCCCATCTTTCATGCTCCTTTTCTTCCTTCAGCTTTTTAGTCCCACAAATTTCACTCAGCATTGAATTAATTTATAAATACACGTGCCAGACCAAATATTCACTGCAACCCTCTCCAATTTTTTTGTTTGTTTTGTTTG
>VYZR01077190.1:0-14241 GCA_013400675.1 Oxylabes madagascariensis | reverse complement strand
AAAAAAAAAAAAATAAATCTCAGAATTTAAAATTTTACAGTGTTCAGTAAACTAGTTGAATATCAGCAGTTTTCTCAAGACGTTGATTTAAAAGGGCACCGACCTTAGGTGGAAGAGGAATTTTTGCAAATGGCAGAATAATAAAAGTGTCCCAGGGAAGAGGTGACATGCAGCTCAGCATATGCTGAAGGTACTGTTTGATGAGAAACAGGCTCCGCAGAGCTGTCCCACCCAGCACTTTCTCATGAGCTGGGCCGATTTGTTTTCTGCTCCTCCAAAAGCCAAAGATCACAGGAGCCTGGAGAGATCTGCTTCTCCTCAGCCCAGGGGCAGCTCACAGCCCCCCTTTTCACAACGGGCAGAGCCGTGGAGCCCGGTCAGACAGCTCGGAGGCTGCCAATTCCTCCCATTTTGCAGGCGTGAGAGTCTCCCCCGCAGACCTGCTCTGGCACATCCAGAGTCCCGGAGCGGCAGCTGAGCTGCCTGCTGGGAGCAGGGATGTGGGGGGTGTTTGTGTTTGCCTCAGGCTTCCTAGCTGTCCAGGGTAAATGCATATGAATAAATAGCAACTGTTCGAGTTCTTCAGCAGCCTCAGTGCTTCAGAGAGTACTGCCAGCAACTGCAGGATTGAAATTAAGTATGCTTTGTCCTCTCCTGGGCATTATCTCGGCTCCCTTGCAACCGTGCTGGAGAAGAATTCCCCCTCATGTCTTATGTCCTTGTCCTTTGGCATGACCGGTGTGTTCAGCCTAGCTGAACAGTCCCCAGCTGACCCTCAACAGGCAGGGCCCTTTTTGGATCCAAGGCATTTGCTGGTACTGGAATATCACCTAAAAGCCCAATTAAAGTTGGAATTTCTCCCACCTAGGGGTTGTTTCTTTGTTTGGGATAGGGGTATTTCTTAGGATGGTCTTCTTTTACCAAACAGGTCTCGCTTTAACTATGTTATTTTAACACTTGGGGCTTTTTTTGAAATTAATTTCCTTTCAGAGCTGTGTGGTTTGGTTTGTCGGTTTTGATTTTTTTTCTCCCTAAGTATCATTTAAAAGAAGAAAAAAAAAAGAAGCAGAAAAACAAATGATGAAAAAATTGCTTTTTCCAGTGATATCAGATCAGGTCATTGGTTTCAGGAAGAAATGATGAGATACAGCAAGCACTTATGAGGCTTCCTAGTAATATCACACATCCGTACCTCATAAATTAAGAGTTACACTTACCGGGAATCCAGGAAAACCTCTTGTTCCAGGTTGTCCCTGGGAAGGATGAAACAGAGACAGCAGTTTAGAGGAACTGAAATAAATTTTGAATGGATCCTAAGTTCTCTCTATAGAGCCTTTCCTCCAGCCTCTGACCAATTATCCTACAGCTCTCTGAAGAGATACCCAATTCCCCTCCAAGGGGAAAGTGTCTTGGGAAGGAGGGGAAATCTCTCCTCCCCACTCCAATTTGCACAGGGCCAAGAAAATGCTGGAGCAGCTCCAGTTTGGATTGCAAGCAGTTTCCTTGAAGTTTCTACATTAATTAAATGGGTGTCCCTAGCCCATATGTTAGGCTTTTGGAGTATATTCCAGAGGCTGAGCTCATTTTATGGCAATTCTTGCTGCCATAAACCTGAGATGTTTAATGCAGGATGCTGTTCTGTGCTAGACAAGCCTTGCAGGTTACTGATGTCTAAATACAACCATGCCTCTCCTCCTCCTCCCCTCAACTTATGTCCCAGCTCATTCATTTCCCTCACAAATAATTCTGGAGATGATTTTTTTTTTCTCTTCTGGCTTTTGGGGTTTTTTTCGTGGTTTTTTTGTGGTTTGTTTTGTTTTGTTTTTTGTTTTGTTTTATCCTCTGAGAGCTAAGACAAAAAGAAGAGTTAGGTTGTGTGATGAGAGGAACATGAGTACCAAGACTTTTCCCTCCATCCCTTCCTGGCTAGCTACTACCAGTTTGGGATGAAGTACAGCAAAAATTGGCTTGGGATGTGTTTGGCAGCTTCTTCATCCCCTACTTAAGAACACCAAAAAAAAAAAGAGAAAGTGTCCTGGCTGTTAATTTTTCGTAGTTCTTCAATTTTGGGGGCCTGTGACACCGCAGGTCACAGTTACCATAGCTTTGTTGGTATCCAGGAAAGATATCACTTCACTTAAGGATTTTCAATCTGTTTCCCAAAAAAAGCATGAGCCAGGTCAGGAAGCATATGGTCCACTTGGCCCAGACTTCAGCAGATCTTGAAGCACACTCATGTAGATAGAAACAGCCGGATGAGGTAAATCCTGTGCCACGCTTATCAAGTGACCACTACAGTATCTTGCCTACCCTGAAACCCGTGCTATGATGCCAAAATGCCCAGCTTCCTTATGTGTTCTCTCATTTTGGGAAAAAAAATGCTTTCTTCAGCAATTTGAGCTACCATGACTGGACTGTTGGAGTCCCACAGGGGTTTCCTAGGAAAGAGCTGGGCATAAACAAGGTGCATCTCTGCCTTAACTAGAGTGATCCCATGTGGTGCTGAGGGAAGGGAAAGGAGGGGATGGGCTTCCTGGGCTGTGAGGTTGAGATTTGCCACAGTGAAGCAACAACAATCCTTTGGGAGACCTCAGAACTACACTGATAGGGAAAATCGTCACCTTCAGGTAACATCTCCAGCCACCCTTTGTCTGTAGAGAGACTCAGTGAAGGTTTACCCCTGCAGAGGATGGGCCCAAATAGCCTCCTTGCAGGGTTTGAGGGATGCCCCCACCACAAAATCCCTCACGTCGTACTGAAGGGTTCTGGTTTTCTACGCAATGCTAGCAGGACCTAATCACATTTGCACTGTTTCTTTAGTTCTGCAAAGTTGAACTTGGTCAGCTTTGCTTTGCAAGATACACACAAAACCACCTGGCCCTGTTGGCCGGTGACCAGAAGCGAAGATAGGCTATAAATTAAAGGATCTGTCCACCACTGGCTTTGAAAAGGCAAGCAAGAAGAGCCTAGCCAGAATTCATTAATTTTGGTTCCCTGTTGGACACCTCCCTGACAAAAAGTGCTAAAAAAAGAATTAGGGAGAAAAACCTGGAAATGGTGCAATTTGGCTTCCTCTGTAGACTACAGACTGTTGCCTCTTTCTCCTTGGAGGACAGCAGAATGATTTGCACGGTATCACGCCAAGACAACAGTTCAGCAGCGAGCGATTCCAGGAGACTGTTTTTGTTGGGTGGCTGGTTTTCCTTGTCTCCTTTTTAAAATGTTGACTGTATGAAGTATGTAAGCCCGGGAGCTGCCAAATCATGGAGACCGTCTGTTTCTGCCACTATCGGCGCACTGTCCCTCTCTGGCCGGGAGTTAAGCAGCTCTGAGCTCAAGCAAAAACTTTAACCTCCAAACAAAAATCTGGAAACTATTTGTCATCCCACATCTTTCCGAATGGCCCCTTGGCCAGGGTTTCCTTGTTTGTCTTCAGTGCTCAGCCATCCTTTTGACCTACCACCAGCGCCCCAGGAAACTGGATCATCTTCACAGTAGGCTTTGCAGGGGGAAAGTGCGGAGTTGGGCCAGTCCTGGCACCTCAGGGCTTTGATTGATGTAGGCAAAACCCCATTTTAGATACCATTTACCATCTAATTTTTCTGCTGCTTTAAAGATGCATCGTGTTTTGCACTTTCCCAAACAGCAGCAAAGGCAGCAGTACCAAAGCAGACAAAATTGTCCTGCAGCCCAGGCACGTGTCCTTCAAGAAAACTGTCTCCTCTGCAGGACCTACCTGGACAGGAACTGATGGGTTTTCTCTCTGATTACTATAATTACACTGTTCAGAAGGCTGAGAGCCAGAGCTTGTGAGAAACAGCAAAAGCAACAGGGCACTGACCCTCCAAAATCTGCTGTTTGTGGAGCAGGGTGGTCTTGCTCAGACCCTGGCTTGCAAGACTTGCCAGCCCTTCTTCCTTTCCTGGACATGTGGCCAAGGACCATCTGCTAGGCATAAAACACTTGGGGAGACCCATTTGGGTCCTGGGCTTTGGTTCTGTCGCTTCTCAAACTCCAGCATCGCCGGCAGGTG
The DNA here is from genome assembly GCA_013400675.1 of Oxylabes madagascariensis. NCBI lineage: Eukaryota > Metazoa > Chordata > Aves > Passeriformes > Timaliidae > Oxylabes > Oxylabes madagascariensis. The sequence continues at coordinate 10,208 of VYZR01077190.1, read as the reverse complement.
GGCTTGGGGACCGGCAAAGCTGTTTTTTATTAGAAACACTTGTCATGAGGCTTTTGGGAAGTTAATTGGAAAGCCAGATGTAGCCAAGTGTTCGCACTGCCTAGGTCTCTCTCACTTGACCTCTGCTGTGAAACAAAGGTTGCCAGCAGCCCATCCTCTCTGCAGGTCAAGGACAGTGCTCTTCACAGGTTAATCAAAATCGGAAGTGCCCACTGGGAGGGAGAGAATTGAATCTCCAGGTCTTTTTTCATGGAAATCTCTGGTGGAGGCTGTGCAGGGATGGAGTGGAGAGGTCTGGCTGCACCCGCACAAAAGCAGAGGCTTGATGGCTGAACCGCAGTGCAAGAAGCATCCAGCATTTAGGGCACGTGAACACTCCAACCCTTCATCTTGGTCTTTTTTTATGTCCCTGTCCTTGTAAAAAGTTTTGTCTGGCTGACTCGTTGTACCTTGTAGAATCACTTTTACTGGTAGAGGGTGCAAAATCCTGCCTTTTCTTAGCCAGATAAGCAGTAAGGATGCTGACAAAGATCTTCCAAGATTTTGGGTACATGACAAAGACCTCTGTACTACCCTTTGTCTTTGTCAGCTCCCCAGTCACTGGCTTAGCTCTGATCCTGGTCTTCAGTAAAATCAGGGGGCTTGTTCCCTGCTAATTAGGCCAAAGGCTGAAATCAGCCAGGCAAAGGGCAAATTTTCTCCAAAAGTGATAGCAGCCCTGTTACAAAAAGGAAATATGCTTCTTCCTTTTAAATACAGGAGTTTGGTTTCCTTGCCAAGGGAAGGCTTCCTCATTTGCTCTAGAATATGAGCTATAATTTCATTATATATAGCATTTAATAGCAGTATAAAACCCAAAGCTGGCTCAGCATGGGAACCACATTATACAGGGGTTTTTGCTCTTTCCAGCTGATGCTGGGTCTTAATGCCCCTCCTAAGTCTTTCCCAGTAACCTGCCCACATCCTGCATCAGACAAAAATAGAGAGAAAAGCCACTTACGGGTGGGCCGCGGGGCCCGATGATAGACATGCCAGCTTCTCCTGGAGCACCCTGCAGAGACAAAGCCGAGGAAAAGGGGTGATAATCAGAGAGAAAAACACAAAGGCAACTACATTCCTGTCAAGACTGGGGTTAAATTAGGGTGCCTTAGGTGTGAGATCTTCAGGGCTTATGGGGCAGCTGCTGTTCTGGCTTCCCCCAGCTCCTGCCTGACACTTTGGGGGAAAAGATGTCCTTGAGAGCTGCTCAGATATGCCAGAAAATGGAAGCTGCACAGCAAGGAGAAGTATAAACACATAAAACACTTTCTGGCAAAACAGAGGTTCTGCCCCATTGCAAGTGTGAAAGATGGCTGGAAACTTTCTGTTTCCTTCCTGCAAGTTCCAGGAGGATTGTGTCCTGCAGAAGAAAGGAAAAGAGGGATGTGCTGGGCTCCAGGGAAATGGGAGCTGCGGGCTGATTTGGTTGCCTCCAGAAATGCCTCGCTTGCGTACTTCTCAAACTCAGTTGAGATGTGGATGAAAACAAAGCAAAGTGCTTGCTGGAAAAGGAAACAGCTGCCTCTCCAACTCCTAGCCACCCACAGCGAGTGATGGGCAGGACATATCACTCTCTTTGGAAACATGGTGTTTTCCTGAGAGGCAGCTCCAGAAGTGCCCAGGACTGAGGAGCTTTGGGATGGAGCATCCCATAAGCCAAGCAGCCCGCAAGAAAGCAAAGCACTCTGCAAAACAAAGCTATGGACTGCCAAAGACTTCGGGATCTCATGGAGGGCTTTGGGGAAGCAGGGGCAATTAGGAGTGATTTTTTTCCATTGTTTGTTTGTATCTATCTGCTGTCCCTTCATGAAAACTTTGGCCAGAAACAAATGCAAGGATATGCAGAGAAAAAAGCAGAATCACTTTGGGTGGGAAATTCTGGTCTGTTGGATAATGTTGGTTGGCTGCAATGAGCAAAGAGTGAACACAAGGATGAAGAATCTCTATCCTACTTTATCTTTTCTTGTGTTTTTCTCACTATTTATTATGAAGAGGAGCAAATGGGTCTGGTATGGTACTACATAGATGACCCTCCTTGTCAGGTCAATATCCATACCTTTCTAAATTTCTACACATTGTTATTCAGTTATTCATGAATCCCAAACACCTCCATTTCCCTGCTCTCACAGGTGGGAGGTACTCACAGCTCTGGGGAAAACATACTAACACTGAAATGCCAAACACTTAAAAACAGGAGCCAGCAGTAGGATCGCTTAGTAAACCAGCACTTCTTTGTGGGTACAAATCGCAACTCACGCACGGCAAACAGTCTGCAAGATGGTGTCCCACAGACTTAAACTGCACCATCAGCTTTCCTCAGGAGGAAGAAGTCCCACTGTGTCAGAAATAAGAGTGTGCCGTGCCACTTCTATTCCTTGCTCCCACCTGCACCGGAGATCAGGCTAACCTGGGAGGTAGAGGGGAGCTGCAGGTTTTTTGGGGCAAGCGGAGCTGCCAGAGGGGAGAAAGTCAATGGTTAAAATCCAGGAAGCCTTGAGGGAAACCCTGTATGTGCCCACTGGCTCTTATGCTGTTAGTAAATTGTCATAAACAAGAAACACAGCATCTTTGGAGGCTGACTGGCCTGGAAGGAATTTGGGAGATATACTTGCACTGACACGGAAGATGGGGCAACCCAGGGGTGTGGAAGCCCAAGGCTGGCTGCAGTGGCCATGACTGTGACAGAGGAGCTTGGGCTGGCCCTAGAAGAGGACAGTTTGGGGGTGCTACAGGCTACAAGGAGCTGACTCACCTTCTCTCCAGATTGCCCTTTTAGTCCCTGGATCAGTGGCAGCCGTCACAGCCACATGCAAGAGGGTGCAGGGAAGAGAGAGAGAAAGGGAGAGAGAGAAAAACACAGGCGTCAGCGGCAAAGGCACGCTCTCCCGCCCCACAACCCTGGCTATGGGGCTGGGATGAGCAGGGTGGCCTCAGCTCCTGCCCCGTCCTCACCATGGGATGCCCGAGCAAGGAGCAGCTCCAAAATACAGCACTCAGCCAGGTAGGGGATGGCGCCCTTTGCTCAGGGCAGTTATTTGGAAGGGGCAGCTGCCGGTGGCAAGCAGGGGTGCGTGTTAGAAAACCCAGGGTTAGCAAGCCCAGCTGGTGCACGGGGTGGCAGTGGGAGACACCCAGGGGGATGCTGAACCAGAGGAGGGCCTGGACAGTATAGCAGGTGAAATGGAAACACCTCCCCAGCATGTATGTGGCTTGCAGAGCTGGTCACCCTGCTGAGACCAGGGAAGCCCCTCAGGTGTGAGGCTCAGGGAGAGTAGTTTTGCCCAAACTGACAAGCATTATCCTGAAAGCCACCCTGCTTCACCCCCAAATCCTGGGGGCTGGAAGAGAATGGGAAAGATAAGGCACACAAAAGAGGGTTTGACTTACCGGCCGCCCAGGGATTCCCATCGCACCTTTGTCCCCCTGGCAATTAAGGCAAAAATCAGAGGGAATTGGTAACTGGCCAAAAGCAAGGTTATAAAACAGCACAACTGAACTAAGCCGCAGCAGCAGCTTCACACAAGTGTCTAGGGATTTTGAGAGGGAGAGAGAGGAAGTTAAAGAGTAAATGTGTTTGCGTGTGCCCGAACCTGTCCTTAGAATGTGTGAGCCACCAGTTCATTTCCACATATGACAAACTCACACATCTCACAACAGAAATTACATACAGCAATTTAGGCAGCAAAAGGAGGACAGGAGTCTCCAGTCAAACAAAGTACAATCCCTATTTCCAACACTTCATAAAATCCAGATCCTGGGAACTGGCTTCCTGCAGTGGCCAACTGTCACGTTTTTGTCTTTCTTGACCAAAGTCATCTGGGTGTTAGCTATTTATTTATAGTGTTATCACTTTAAAACACAATTCTCTTAGATTTGAAAATACTGTCCTGTCCAGAAGCAAGAGAAAAATGTGAGAACACAAGCTGACACAGGAAAAAGCATGTCTGAAAGAAGACATATGAGCAGCTGTTTTCAGTGTCCTCTATCCCTTTGAGATACTTCCCAGTGCATTGTCAGCATGTGAGTGATCCTAAGAGTGGTTTTGGGAATTACTTTGGGTCAGGTGACACTGGACAGAGCCTCATAAACACATGAACATAGGACCGGTGACAATTTTCTTCACCCACTTACCTACAAGGCAGTTGGCTGCCTATTACAGCTAAATTGTACTATGCAATTTAAAAAAAAAAAAAAATTACCCCCTCTGCATTCGTGGTCACCAAAACTGAAGGCTGCACAGATCTGGAAGATAGCAGCTCACTGCTAAAGGATCTTGATGATTATGGCTTCAGAAGTCATGTAGCTTTTGCTCTATATTTTGCAAAAATGATGTGCTAATAATCCCTCAGTTCTGTTTCCAGTGACGTTTGGGGTTTCCTTATGTAAAGCAGAATGTTCCTGCCCCTGGCTGACTGTGTCTGTAGACATAAACCTGGTTTTCTGGTTTCTGCAGCTGGAGACACCAGCCGCATTGGTGCCATCTCTTCATGCCTCCCCACGCATTCAGTCCCAGCGCATGTGAACATAATCTGAAATCTCTGGAAGGGGAAGGCACTTAGCTCTGTTTGTTCTTCTGAGTGTACACAAAGGCTCTGTATCCCAAACTCATACATTATTGTTTGGGATCAAACCATTCACTGGTGGAAGTTTAGCCACTTCCCTCTGCAGAGCTGGGGAGCCGTTCAGTATGGGGGGGGCATTCCTTTCCATGCAGCATATGTTGTGATAAACTGAAGAGTCATATACACTTTGCAAAAGCATCCCTTTCAGACGGATGAAACTCTGAAGAGCTGCTTGATTTTAAGTTTTGTTGAGGATATATTACGGGAAACTGCATTATTGTAGGGTTTTAGGTGGGTTCTCAGTCCTGCTAATATTTGCCTATCTCTGTGTGCCAGCAGTGAGCAGAGCTCCTGATGACGGCATCTGGCCCTGGGATTACTTTGCGGCTGCTGGAAAACATAATGCTGAGTTTTCCTCTGCTTTTAGTCCCTTAAATGCTGCTTTCCTCCAGAGCTGAGCCCAGGCTGTTTTCCCTCGTGGTTTTTGAGGTAAAAGCTGAATTTGCTTCTTCTATCTCTGCTGTGGCTGGTGCCTGAGCAGGAAGAGCCCAAGGTCAGGGCTGAGCTGTGTCAGGTCTCCCGTGAGTACCTGGAGTGGTACATGACAGCTCCGTGTCTGACTGTGACTGTGCAGAGTTACAGCCCTCCGAGCAATAGCAGCAAAGGGGGAGCTCCTGGTAGGACAGCAAATAAATGCCAGATGTTTATAAGGAAAGGTTGTCTGTGACAGGGAGCCAGAAAAGAGCACTCGTGGGTGGATGATACCATGTAGGTTGGTTACAAAGTCATGAAAAGCTGCCTGAAGCTCCCACATCTGAGTTAAAAGAGCATGAAAGGCAACCAGCAGCCTCTGTCCTGAGTCAGGGGAGAGCCAGCAGCACAGTTCACATTTCCTTCACTGGGAAACTGCCTGTTATGGCTCATGCAGTCTCCAGGTGAGCCACAGCCTGGGGAGCAGGGAACCATCACCAGGAAATCATGCTGCCGTAATTCCAAAACCCACGCTCCTTCCTCAGTCATGACTAACTCAGATGCAGATACTGTTATTATGGACTTTTGCATTTGTCCCGAGGTGACTTAGGCCTTCTAAATCCTGCTGCATCTAGCAAATCCCACCAGCGAGAACACTGCTCACTTTGCCTCTTCAACCAGACCCTCGAAGACATCTTCAAAAGTAGTGTTTCCCACACACAGGAGGGTCCATGAGGATTGTGCTACCCTTTAAGTTTGGACCTGCAAAGCTCCTGTGGCCCCTACTCTGCATGGGCCATGTCCTGTTTGCCATACTCTATTCCATGTCACATTTTTTATGCAAGTCTACTTTCTACCACCTTAGAAATGCTGGGGGCCTCCTGATCAAAGTACTGCCAGACAGAAAGAATGACGGTATGAAACAGAAATAATGAAGTATTTACCAGGAGCTGTGGCCTTGGAACAAAATACACCAAAACAGCAAAAGCTAGCCTCAAACTCTGAAGGGAGGGCTTGATAAAGACATGGAATCACATGGAAGGGTTTAGGAAACAGAATGGTTAAAAAAACTCTCCACAGCTCCTTGACCATCCTTGATTGCTTTGGTTTCCTAATCTCCTGCTTGTGAAGTTTTCTCTCCTTTTGGCACGACTCTACCCACAGTTCTCCACACGAGCTCTGAAGGTATCTGCAAGTCCACGGAGAACAAGCTAATTACAGGGCTTTGACTTTCTTCCTTAGTTTCCATCTGCTAAATATTATTTTTTCATGTATGGAATTGCTGCAGTTGCCACAGAAATGTTGCATGATCAGAAATGGGAGAGAAAATGTCCGTGAGAGGATCATTTGCTTCGGATGTGGTCCAGACAGCAAAAGGACTATTGCACGATTTCATCACTTCCTTTCTTCCTTCGCCCCTTTTAGTCCCAATCTCATCAAATATCTTACATGACTGCGGGTTGCCCCTGCCTTCACCAAAGCCTTGAATGACTTCAGGAATAGGGGTGGAAGTGTTGGTTGGGCAAGAGAAGAACATGAAGTTCCTTTTAGCTGCTGTGGTGTTGCCCATCCATTTCCCTGGCTTTTGTCCTTCTCCTAGACTGCAAGCAGGGCTCAGTGCATTTCTAATGAGTGTTTCTGCCCATCTCCACACTCAAGCCAACACCAGCACTGGGAGCTAAGCCCTGTCACACAGTCTGTTGTCTTTTGCAAGCTGGGAAACAAAAATAGGAGAGAGATGTGGGGCGGTCATTGCTTTGGGGTCACTATCCAGAGCAATATGTACGACAATCAGCCAGGCAGGAACCCAGGTTGTTGCTCATAAACCCATTTCCATTTCAATCACAAGAAATATGGAGGGGTGGGGGAGTATTTCCTATGGTGACATGTAGGGCTCACTCGGCTCTTCAGAGGTGAACTTTTGCTCATAGTGACTGAGCCAATCTCGCTCACCAGCTGATCAGAAAGCCAGGAGGTCCTGAATGAGATGAGGGTCCTGCTAGTCCAAGACAAATTCCACTTTGGCTAAGAACACTCAGTCTGCCCAACTTCCTCTTGTTATTTCTATTGGCTGTAGCATTCCTCACAGCCTGTCCTAGGAGGCTGCTTGCAGAGACAGGTTCAGGGGTCGCAAAAAGCCAGGATACGGTAGCATATAATGTCAGCACTTCTCTGGTGGTCCCACGCACTTCTGCCAGGCTTCAATCTCTCATTACAATATTAGGTTTCTAACCCTTATTGCTGCAGAGGAGGCCTGGAGCATGCGCCCTCCTCACCTCACAAAGGTACTGGCTGCTCTCTAGAAGACACCTGTGTTGATCTAGTGATTTCTCTCTAATTTCTCACAGCAATAACATAAATGCCAACACCACTAACTATTTTGAGCCCATCTCATCCCTTTAGTGCCAACATATGGGTTGCCCAGACTGAAGTGGCAGGAACAGCCATGGAGGGACTCCAGTTGCAGCCGCCTGCAGAGATGTGCTCTCCTCCCAAAAAGCCACAGCTAATGCTGAAATACATCCACTTCAGTGGCCAGTCCTGAAAGTCCCTGGGATAAGCTATCACTGAAGTTTTGTGTGGATCAGGGCTTCCAGCTGCGAAATGCTTTCAGACCTTTTGGCCTAGAAGGTGCAACTTTTTGGAAGATTGCTGTCATTAAATAGGTCTGTGCTCGTATATCTGTGGGAGTTCAGTCTATAGCATTTCAGCCTGATGAAAGGGGAAAGAAAATAGATTGTGCAGCAACTACTACTCAGAACGTCATCTGCAAACTGTTTAAGACATTTTTGCGTGAACAGACAAAAGATGACTACCGTATGTTTAACTTCTCATGTTCCTTCACAGAAACCCTGAATAGTCCCTCTATTGTACACGAATATAAACCATTTCCTCTGGAAGGACCGTACTAGAGACAATGCAGCGTTTCTTTATAATCCTGAAAGCTATCGATACATGGCTTCAGTCCTTGCGTTGCTGCTTCTGGTTCACTGTGGGTCTCGTAATAGATGCAAGAAAATTTCTGCAATAACCTAGCTATTTTCCTGAAGCCTAAATTGTCTGCGCTGAGGTTTTACATTAGCTAACATTTGAAAAGGAAGCTGTCAACACAATTTTTCCTCTGAAATTGATAGTTGCGCAGCTATACTTGAAGGCCCAGCAGATCAGCCAGCCTGGGTGAGTAGCAGGGAACAAATCCCTCCAGCTCAGCTCCTGCCATGTGTTTGTGATCTATATTTCCCTTTTCTGCAAACACATCTCATTCAGCATGTGGCATCCCATGCATGTGAAGCACATACAGAGTCGGTTCCCCCAGAGGCTGTGGGGCCAGCTGGTAACACACAGATCTCTGCACCACGTGAATCTGCCATGTCCCCACCCCTGCGCTCCCTCCAGCTCCCCCTCGGAGGCTGAGCAATCCCACCCCAATCCAGTCCTGAGCTTCCGCGGTACTTGCTGTTTGGGATAGCCCAGGCTGCCAGGACTGCAAAGGTGGTTACCACACCAGACACCACAGACAGGAGGCTGCGAGTTCATACCCCACAGACCCTGCACCAGCAGCCTCTAAAACCGTAGAGGTTTGGTACTTACAGGTGGACCTGAAAGAGAGAAGAAAAATAAACAATAATTAATTTTTTTTATGCAATAAATATTAACAAGAAGAGCTAGAAAAAAACATTGCACCATCTTTTGGGCTCAATCCTCTGGCTGGTCCCATTTGCTGATGCACTTTGACCAGCTCCCTGCTTGTTAATTAAAATATCCCCACAATTAACAGCTGCTAATAACCACCGTGAGTGCAGGGCAGCCTCTGACAGCCCTATCAGAGTCCTGTGTTGGGAAGGCCATGTAAGTCAGGCTCTTGACACTATCAAACTCAGTTTTGGTCCTCCAGCACACATGAGAGTGGGGAACTTGTTATTTATATCACTCCTCCTCACATCCTGCCCACTCCTGGGGGCTGAGAAAGTTCAATTTGAGGAGGCAAGAGCCCCTTGGCTGCTAAAATTCTTACCCATTTCTCACCAGCATCGCTAATCTTGCAAAGGTGTGAAATGGTTAATGGGGAAACTAGAGCTATTAAAGACATCAGGTACCTTTTCTCTTTAATACAAGCAAATTTGCCCCTTTTCTTCTGCCTCTGATCCCATAGAAGCCAATCTGCCCCCTTGGAAGAAATTCCCTCAAATCCTTTGGGTTTCTTTTATTTTGGAAGTCTTTTTTGGAACCTGCCAGTGTGGAGCACTGCATCTCCCTCACACAGAATGGTTGTACAATATATATCAGGGCTTAAATAGCACATTTCTTTCATCAGTTCCCAGAAAATTCCTCAAAATCCTGACAGATATTGTATGTGTGCAAAGAAACCCCTGGACTCACTATTTTGTGGTTTCCTCTCTGTGGGAGAAGCAAGACACACCATACAACTGTCAGGGGTTTCTACGTTTTCCATACTTTATAGACATTCTGTTTTCTTTTTTTTTTTTTCTTCACACAGAGTGCCAAGAAGTAAGGCTAAGCAGTAAAACAGGCGAGCTGACAGATAACAGGCAGCAGCCTCCTCTTTGCATGGGAGGCGGATGTCACGGTCAGCACCTGCAGAGTACGTTGTCATTCTGAAAATGCCCCCGGCTGAAAGTCCACAAAAGAAACTGGAGACTTTGGATGAACAAATGTTTTCCACATTGGAAACCTCTCACTTAGCATGACTCTCTCATACCGGGTTTAGTGACCTGAAACTGCCCTGTCAAATGCCACTGTTGGACACAGCTTTCATTGTGGTTGATCAGAAGAGGTTACCTCTAGAAGGTAACTTTTGGTTAACATACAAAAAATAATAATCACCTTCATGATGGCTGACAGAGCTAAACTCAACACTCGCAGCTGGAAAGCTCAACAACTCAAAACAACTCCAGTCAAATTTAGGACAGGAGCTCAGGGCCGACCCAGATTTGGTTGGCCTGGCAATCGCCCACCACCGGTGTTGATGCTGAGGTCACTGTCCTACTTGGTACACCAAATCTAAGCAACAAAAGGGCTTCTGATCAGACAGTTCACTTAGGAGGGCAAGGTCAGACTGATGCTGGAATCCTAATTTATGCCAGACTGGGAGAAAAGAAAGAAAAAAACAAAAAG
>VYZR01077084.1:0-11047 GCA_013400675.1 Oxylabes madagascariensis | reverse complement strand
TGGGAGGGACAATATCAAAGCAGAAATACACAGCTGTATTGTCAGCAAAAGGCATGAGGGCCCACAGTGGCAAACCACCAGCAACATTGCCGCTTTTACCTCAGCTTTTTACATACCCACAAATGCTGCCAGGTCTGACCCCATAGAAGTAACTCTCTCACAGTTGTGGTGGGAGGTAACTGTGGCTACTGTACCACATCTTCTCTGGGAACAAATAGGCTGAATATTGTTGGTTCCTGATAAGGAACATCCTGACTGGNAATTCAGGGCTTGAGAAGATAAGTTTATTTCTTCTTGTAGATGATTATTTCTAGCCAGGCATATTTCAAAAAAGTTTTCGTAGCAGTAACTAATATATTCACAAACAAGTGTGAGACCCTCCTCTTCTACTTTCAAAAAGTCCCATCTCTTCTGTTTGAAAAGGTGTAAAGGGGAGCAGCACAAAATATGCACATGGAAAGGCAGAACTTCTTCCTCTGTGAATGGATAATACCAGAGGCACAGAGGATTACAACACCTCCCACCTTGAAGCAGATACTTCCCTGGCACAGGAGCACCTCAAGAAATAAAATACTTTTAGAGAGATTGAGCCATGACATAATTAAATCTGCTGTGTGATGTGAAAATGCCTTTCAACTTCTATAATTAAAAATGTAACGGCAACAAATATTTGTGAGGTCTTCCTGCAGAGATAGAGGAGAAGTATTTTGTGATTTACATAACTATGGGGAGCATCTTTACAGAAGATTAAAGCACATTCTATGTGTATGTGTGCTCCTGCAGAGAAATCTCTTTTCACTTAGTATACTGGTGAAGGTAAAATAGTGAATAGCCAGGTAGCAACGAGTTAATTCTCCCAAAGGAAACAGAGCACGTAGTTAAATACTACATCACAAATTACCATTTTTATGTCACCACCTCACCATGACTTTAGCACTAACCCATCTCTATCTTCATACTCTCATTAGGATATAATGCATATTCATGGTCCTGATTATATAGCCACTTTCTTGACTTGTTTTAATTGTGCATAAAGACATTGTGACAGGAGACCTGACCTTTTCAAGATCATTTTCTCTCCATTACTTTTCACAAAGCTATTAACTTGTCGCCTTCCATAAGATTGCAATAATTTATTTCCCATTAATAAAAAATTTCTGGTGCCATGCAAATTAAAATTTATTCAGCAAATAGAATTCTTAGGATTATTTTCTAATGGCTTTATATACTTCCAGCTTAGGAAGAAAAATAATATTAATGGATACAGGCTGAGTGGATAATTGCATACATTGGAGAAAAATGAATATACAACTGGTACTGTGGCTTACTGCACACCAATTACCCAGAAGAGTTCCTTTACTCCTTTTTTCAATAAATATATGACATAATTTATTGGGGATATCATTATAATCTTGAAATTATTCCCATTATATAAAGGGCTTGGCAACCTGATGCACAAACAACAATGTTGGTGTTAGAAAACCCACACTAAGTAAAAGTGCTTGTAAGTGTAAATAAAACTAAGGGCAGGAGTAACTTTGACAAAGTTGCAACAGAACTGCAATAGAATTAGAGAAGGGTTTCATGGTGAAGTGGTAGAGAGAGTTTGCATTTCTCAACATTTTTCCAATAGGAATGAATTATGTTGAAATTGATAATATGTTAATGACATAAAGGCTTAGGTTTTCTGAGAACTTCTCAGTCTTGTGCACTTGATAAAAACCTTAATAAAATAGGAAAACCAGAGCATCATAATTCAGCAGTATTTATTTCCTTTTTATTACTGCTGAAAGTATGATATGCCCATAAACTTATTTACATAAGTTCCTATTGGGGGAAATAGCTCACGTACATTTCAAGCTATGTATTGGTGATATACAGTAACTACTGCACAAACAGATATTTCAGTGTTTAGAAGCTGGCACAGAAACTGCAAACCACGTAACAGCAGCCAGTTCAAGTCCCTGACCATCTACATGGGAGTGATGACGATAAAACTCAGTGACATCTTGTTGGAAGGTTTCAAGGCTGTAGAAAAAAGAAACTATTAAACTTCCTACTACAAAGTCACAGAGAAGTGAGCTGAAAGAGGAACCCTTGGTTACCTGCTCCCTCTGCCAAAAAACTCAAAGCAGTTCCCACTCCACTCAGTGCAACTGTGAACTCTTGCTTAGAAATCTTTTAAAAACGGCTATATATGCTATGCATTGAGTAGTTTGGCTAAATGTAGGACAGGAAGGTGTTTAATTCATTAGCAAGTTGGATTCTAATAGGAAATTATGGACATTTGCATGGAAAGACATGCAAGGAGAAAGAAAAAGGTTGGGGAGGGAAAGTAGGGTAGAGTACAAACCACTGCAAGAATGAGCCCTGGAAGAAAGAACTCTAAATGCCCTTCTTAAATGCTCTTCTGCCTGCAAGTTCATGGTAAGGATTAAGTGATTAAATTATGCCATGTTCCCAGTCCTTTAAATATGCAAAACTAGATGCCATGTGGACCCCACCTTACGTGCTGCTTTAAAAGAATCAAATTGCAAATCAATGCAAAAATCCAATTAAATTTTGTAGTTTATCTCAATGCAAGGAAAAAATCAGAAAATTTGCTGGTTTTTTCAGTTGGCTTATACTTGTTCAAATCCCACATTCTCTTTTCCTGTCTTAACATAACTAAATGAGTTTGTTAGCCCAAACCCATGGTTTATCCCAGAGCATAGGTGTTCTGACACACTTTAAATTCACTGTCAGAATTAATTTAGACATTTTATACTCTTGGAAATCTCCTAAGGAAGTGTTCATAGTATAACATGAATGACAAGCATTCAGTAATAGAAAAAGCATTCAAATCTACTGCAACTTTATCAAATCTGTTCCTTTCCTCATACAAATTACTTTCACAAGTCCACAGTGGACATTACTGATCCCTGAATACTCACCAGCAGTAATCACAGTGATGTGCACAAGCACTGCAGAAAATTAATTACAGCTTGTCTTTCATAGGATTGATGCCTCTTTCCTATTAGTAGGGTATCAGTACCTTTTACTTTAGCAGGTGAGAAAGAATGGTTTAAATGTGCAAACTAGTGAAAGTTGAACAATAGGACAAGGTATTTTCTAGTGAAAAGTTATTGTAACCTTCTCTGTTAATAGGTCTTTGCTAATAAGGACCAGATTTGTACAGATGCTGAAGGTGTCTAGAAAGGGTTGGCATTTCCTTGTGCAATTGCCAGCATGTAGCTGCAAGACCTATCATGAAACAGTTATATTAGGGATTTCAGTGGAACTTGGAACAATTTAATTGGCAATTTAGGCTGCGTTTGTATTTGAAAAATTACAGATTTAGGGCTCTGGGAGAAAGGGCTGGCCACAAAAGGGTGCTTTCTTCGTGAAAAAAGATGAGTGAACATGAACATTTTTGTTTGCTTTCACAAAACACTGTAAGGGATTCTCAAAAAGCCTTAAATCCAATATCAAAATATTTATTTTAGTGAAAAAAACCCAAACCATCAAAAACCCCAAAATCAAATCTCAATCTGTTTACACAGAGGATTTTTTCCATTTCACTTTTGTAGGAAAAAAAGGCAATTCTTTCAAAAGCATTTGTTAGAGGGCTTTATATCATACACCACTGTCCACTGACCCATGCTGTCCTCTGCTAACATTTAAAGCAGCAAAACACTCTGGACCACGTTTGTATTTGGGACAACTTTGCAGCACTGTTGAAATAAACAGAGATACACTGGGGGATTAGCTGGGTCTGGTTTGCCTGCCACAAACCCAACAGTTTAATTTTCCAGCAGTCAACAGTATTCTACATTTATTACAAGAATACAGCTCTTACTAAATCATTGCATCACTTGTGCTTCCCCACACTGATGCTCACTTACCATTAAACTGAGCTCTACAGCATTGCAAAGATCTTCATCTGTTGGCCTAATTCAGTGGTCTAAGCAAACGTGACAAGCACCTGTTTCACAAAGCAATACGATGCAAAGGTGGGGCTTTGCTCCCATTTACTTTGCAGATGGGGATGTTCTGCACGCCTCCCACACATCTCCATCCAAATGCACAATATGGATGTTTTATCTTTCACAACAGGAACCTTCTGTTCACGGATATGTCAACATTCCTGAGAATATTTCTGAATTTTGCAGGATGGGACCTTACCTGAATATCAGATAGTTTGTCCTGTGACAATGATACAGTACAGAGAGAAAACGCAGCTCTCCCTAAAGCCCTAATATTCTATATGGTTATCAAATGTAGGAACTTAGGAATCATTGCTGCTTATTAACATGAGTTTCAGCTTTTACTTTGACCAAGCCAAGATTTATTTGAGTCTTGACTTTTCAGCAAATAATTTAGATGCATATTTTACATCTAGCTCTGTAGCAAGATATGGCATCTTGCATACAAAGCTGATGTTGTTTTCTCATTTGGTATGAAGCAGAAGTTTATATCTGTACATGATAATATGCCAAAACTTAACGTTGTCTCTGTTCAATTTTTGCAACAAATACAAATACGCACTTTTTTAAAAAAAACATGGCACAACTAGGAGGATACACATAGCTGTAGAACTGATGCAGACAATATCCTTTATAATGTTCTGATGCCCCATATCAAAGATTTGTCATTAAAAGCAAGCATACCATCGAGTGAGAAAGTAGACTTACATTGCAATTATTTTCCTATTAGCTGCTGCCCATTGCTCCTGACAGGTATAAATTAGATCTCGCCAGGTTGCCTACAGATTAATGAGTTCCAAAACTGGCATTTAATTGTTTGGGAGTAAGAGGCAGAAAAGGAAGGTATCTGCAAAAAAATCTTTATCCACCTGTGATTAGAAGATATTCTCCTTTCTTTCTGCTTTTCCTTTCTCCCCTGGCATCGCTTGGGTGATAACTGACACTTCTATCAGAGGATTCCTTTCGACGCAGCAGAAACTTGCAGCTGAGGCAAGGCCAGAATTAATAATCTGCGTGAGCAAACACACAGCTGCTGTTTGTGGAGAGAGATTCTATTAACGAACAGTGAATTCTCATAATTAGCTGAGCGGTTTCTGCAGCTGCCTGCCTGACCCCAGACTACACAAATTGTGGGTGGTGTTCAGCCTCTAAATCAATCTTACCTAATTACCAGAAGCATGTTCCTCCAGTCCTAATGACTGGGGGGGACAGGGGGTGGGTATGGGGAGGAATAGACATTTCCTTACCCATTCAAATGTTCCTCTTATTAGATTCTCCTTTGTGCCTAAATTCGTATTTTTTCTATTAGCATTTCTAAGGGTATACAGGTGTGGTTACAAATCAGAAGCACAGAAGTATAATTCATGTCCTACAACCATGTGCCAGTGTGTGTCTGCTTTGCAAACAGTAGCAAAATGTGTGCTTGTTGGAAGCATCTGCCTTGCTTCAATTCACAAAACATAATTTAAAACACACATGTCTGTCTGGATTCAAAGCCTTTTCTCTGCCCTACTTCCCCTCCCCCCCCCCAAATTAATGTGACAAAAAATGAAAATCATGAATGGTTGTGCCTTCGTCTGGTCTGAAGCGCAGTCACGACTGTCTTGTCACGTGGCGCCCAAGAAGCCGAGCGCGTTTGTCACTCGGGAAGGGCAGGGACGACTTTCCCTGACAGCCGCCGCTCAGCGAGGGGCTCCTCTTCCCAAGGCGGGGTGAAGCACGGGGCCAGAGGGCTCCCCTGCACGGCGGTGGGCGAACCTCGGGCAGCTCCACCGAGGCAGGGCATCGGGAGCGCAGCTGCTGCCCCAGGGTGCCGGCACGGCACCGCTCCGCGGCGGGAGCGGCTGGAGCCCGCCCGGCATCCCGGCGGTACAGCCACTCCTCGGCAGCTTTTATTGCTGGTGGGGGAAACCTCAGTTAGCATTCCCGACTAAATTAGATATGTACGTTGTGACCAATTCTCCCTAAAAGTCTCCAGAACAAAATCCCTTACCCATCCCCATCCTTTGTCTGATTATGTACCCTGATAAGCAAAGCCTCCCTTTGTCACTTGTCTGACATCGCTTGCAGCAGCTCCTCCGTGATGGTAAAATACACTGCTGATGTCTGCAGCACGTCTCTTCTTGGGAGTCCCGGGTCTTCACCTTCTCCTTTGATGTCCTTTTAAGGATTTGACTTGTTATATGTTTCTTCCACCAGAACTGGCAGCACCCAGAAGATCCGAGTTCTGGGCTCCTTTTTTATTTTAGCTCAAAATTGGATCCAGGGCAAGTCATTAAGGGCCTGAGAATGAGCTAGCTGAATCCGATTCAGTGTTGACCTAGGCAGTAATTGGATATGGTTAATGTGAAATCAGAAATTTGCTGTAATTTTGAGATTAATTAATTTAGGAATGAATGCACAGACAGCAACTTTGAGTGAAGCTTTAAGAACGACTGGAAATATTAACTCTCAGGAGTTTCATGTAGAGATCCAAATATTACAAAGATACAAATATTACCAGCTTTCTTAGAAGAATTTTTAAGAGGGCAATATCTCCCAAGTTATTTTATACATATTTATGATGATATCTTTGCTATGGTTATAAATCTCACAGGTTTGTTTGTTAATGATCAGATTTTCACCTGCTGGTCAGTGACAACCTTGCTGTCAAGGGCAAAACTCAAACAACAACATTATACCACAGCAGAATTCAGATTCATGAAAACCAGCAGGGTGGGGCAAGACAAGGGACAGCTTGTAGGGCAACCAAATTATATAGAGATGTAAGAAAAATACATTTTTCACAGCATTACCATTTGTGATCATTAAATATTTGTCAATCAACAAAATCTCAAATGGATTCATTACTCTTATTATTTATAAATTGCTTTATAAAATATTTTTCCTTATAAAATGTTAGAAAATCTGAGAACATCCAGTAAGTTTAATTTGAGATTTAGATTTAATTTTTCACTTTCACAATTATTTTTGTTTCTTTATTGATTGATTGATTCCTCTTGGAATTGGCAGCCCCAATTTCAAATATTTCAATGTTAAGATCCAGAAATTAATTTGTCTGAAGCAATTAGAAGCTGTGGTGTATAATTTCATCTTCCCAAATTCATGTCATGGCTAGTAAAGCTTCTGAATGTTTATACAAAGTGGAAGCTGTAGGGCTACAATAACATCAAATCTATTTCACAGAAAGATGTGTATTTCCGAGAATATTTTCTAAGGAAGGAATGATTAAAATAATTTCCTGTGACACATAATGTAAAGAATTAAAATATGTTACACTGTCAACATCTCTTCTCCAGAAAAAGGGAATGAACTGAATTTTATATGTAGAATCTTTCTTGGAATCAATGTGAAAAAAACACTTTTTGCCCGGTCAAATCCAACGCTTCAGTTTCTTCATATTCATAATAGGAAATTTCATGTCATGTAACTTAATGATTAGTTCTTTAGTGCCACTTGTACCAGGTAATACTACACCAGAAATCCAAAATCAAATATCCCTGGGCCCTGAGTTAGCAGATTAACAGCATAAAGACCAGTCTGTGTCCTGCACAGCAACAGCCCAGCTGGACTTGGCCCTTAGGTCATCTTACTTGCCTACAACAAACCCCATTGACAATACTGCTCTTAGTTTTTCAGGCCCAGCCTCATATCCAATATTTGGTTGTAATAGTTTATAGAGGTGTTAGGAGGTAGCTTCGGTGGGTAAACAATAAATGGAGATGAAATGTCCACGTTTCCTGCTGCATGCTGGTAATACACAATAAAAGTAATTTCTGTCTGTTTAACATATACACTTCTTATAATATTAACAATAAAGCACTGCCTGATATATGTTCTGAAGACGCACATCTGTTGCAACCTATTGCATATACAGAATGTAGCCTCCACAATACATCTTTTTGAAAAAGAATACGTTGATCCAAATAAACAAGCAAGAACCCAGGTTCTAACAGGGAAAAGAACAATCTTTTTCCATTAAAACTCTGTAATAAATATATTGCATTTCTCATGTCAGTCAAGAGAAAGTCACAATGTGTTTTGATCCTGTCTTATAACAGAAAACTAGGAACAAAACAGTCTTTCAGAACTCTCCCAACAATTTGTTTTCATGGGCAAGGTACTGCAGGGCACTCTCATGGCAAAGCCCAGCCAGTAAATAAGGATTTGTCACAGCAATAAGCAACTTGTTCTGTTTCTGCAGTCAACAGGCACATTGAATGTACAAAATAGATAGGTATGGATACAATTAAAAAAAAAAAAAAAAAAAGNAACTGATACAAATAAAAAAAAAAAAAAAAAAAGTGACAACAAAAATCATCTGGCTAGGTATATGGCATTAACTGAAACACCTGAAAATTATTCATCTCTTCCTCCCTTTGCCAAGGGGGAAGCTCTTATGCTCTTCACACAGAGTCTGGCCCAGCATCCCCTCGAATCATTGGCCATCTATTCATTTAAGGCCCACGTGCTCATAGATATCAACAGATCTTGTTTTCTCTTAAGCTTCTAAAAGTTCACTCTCCTCAGAAGGAAACCCAGACAACAACAAAACAAACACTGTCTCCTTTCTGAAGACAGCTGTCCTTCAGCCAGGGTCCAAAGGGAAGCAATAGCTGTGTACAAGGGCAGAGTGACATGACACATGCATGAAACACCTCCATCCCCAGAAATAACAATTCCAGCTCACCAAACAAATTGGCTCAAGCTTTATAAAGCCATGGATACTGCAGTCTTTATCATATTTTTGTTAAAGAATGGGAAAGATTTTCCAACTTTTTTTTTTCCTTGATCAAAGCTCGTCTGGGACCCAGCTGTGTAAAGAAGGTCATGCCAAACTGTTGCAGATCAGCTGATGGCAGAAGTCCAGCACAGATTCATGCCAAAGGGTTTTTTTGGCTTTCAAGCCTTCTTCACAATTCAGTGGTGGGGGATCGCTAATGATTCTGAGGAAAGTACCCCAGAAGAGTGAAGAGGCAGATTTTACAATGGGATTGTGTGGGAAAATGGGAGTTCTCACAAAGCTGAGGACAGCCTGGAAGGGAGAAGAAAGAGCAAGGGAACAAAAAGTTACCAGCACTGTGTGGTTTAACACTAGGCAGACGTAAATGAGCAAAATTATTAAATTAACTCATGTCTACTTGTTCATATTTCCACCTATCTGGGGAAAACCATTTTGACCCATGCAGCAATTTATTACCCTGGGAACAATACTAAATGGGCCTATGAAGAAACATGGGTTCAGAGCTCTCTACAGCTTGGTTCACATCAAATTATCAGTCTCTTATTGCATCCATTTACAAAATTGTGCTTAGTTTTTCATCTATTCTGAGCAAAAGTATGCCTCCTCTACAAAAATCCAATGCAATCAGTTGACCTTAAGAAAACCACCTGGGGAAACAGCACTCCTCTCCTAAGGATGTGCAGTCTGAAAATCTGGGAAAACAAAAACAACAAACCAGCATAATTTTTAGACAATGGAATAATGCATGTTATGCTTTATGTCATTCTCATCCTGTAGGCAGACCAGAAGTGGTAGTCAGAGCCCTAGGAGTTCCTTAGCAGGCAGACAGGGGCTCAGGTAGCAGCAGCTGCTCATTTTCCTGAACTGAACCTTACTACTGAACCAGAAGTGCACTATTGTGTGAAATGAACTTTGTTTTCTTAAAGTATGCCTTTCAATCAGAATGTTTGAAAATCAAAGCTGAATTTTCTCATGGTAATATCTACTTTGAGAATATATATACTTCATGCAAATTGTTTTAAACAGAATGTTATGAACAATATGTTCATGGGGCTAGAAATACCAAAACCATTAGATTTTTGTACTGGAGGATATTTTCAACATTTTGCTTATCAACTTATCTTACTTGTTAGTAGGGTCATATTTTGTCTAATGTGTAACTGAAACACACAAATTCCACTCTCTCTTCTTCTAAATGTCTCATTACAAATCTTTACTATTTAAAGTGTGCAATTATAGAAGTTTTAAACAAAAATAATTTATTAATTAATACTCAACTGTACCTATGTGCTGTACTTTATCCTTTGAGCTGTGGCTGGATAACAAAGTTGCTACTGCCACCTGAACAAATAGCAGTGAGAAAATCTGTAATTTTGAATTCCTCACAGAGGATCAATCATGTCTTAGAGCACCTCAGAGAGGCAAGGAATTCCCTGATGTTTTAGCCACACTTTCCTCTATCTTTGCCATAGGAACTCGAAAAATTGGAGTCCAGTCCCAAATCCTCAAGTTCTGAATGAGCCTTGGTGTTTTCTGCCATTCTTTGCTTCTTCACGATTCCACTGGTATGTTCCCTTTCTGCAGGCAGCTCACCCCCTTCAAAATGTGTGTATGAATGAGTCTCTCAACAGTCAAAAAGGCTAAAGAGAGCATATTTCAAAGCAGATACAGCTGCACACATCTATTTTCTTGTCCCTGCTCTTAAGAGAAATTGAAACATGTTCTATTCAAACTGCATGTGTAGTAGTAACATCTTTAGGTACATTTGAACCCATAATAACCTGCCCCTAAACCTCCACTATAGCAAAGTCTCAATACATACTTGACTCAAAAAGATAAAAGGAGATATTTTTCTATAGGATTCATATTTGAGCACTTTGTTGGTCTGGGGCCTCAATTCTGTAAAAGGCTGCATGTGTGACACCCAGAGAATAAGATACAGACACAGTAGGTGTGACGCTTTGTTGTGCCAGTGCACAGAGCCAGAAATGCACAGTGCCAAAGCAAGGTGTGCCTGGAAAGGACCTCAGAACTTGTTCTGTCACTCATGCAGTCCCAAGGCGGGAGAAGCTCTACCTAGAGCATCCCTGGCAGGTATTTTACATAACCCACCCCAAAAAACTGCACCACAATCTCCTCAGACTCCTCTGCTAGTTCTAGCGCTAGAAAATTCTTCCTGATGTCTAATCTGAATCTTCAGTGTCATTATTCCAACTCTTGTCCTAACTGTCTCTGTCCCATATGTGAGTACCAGAATTTCCCTCAAATTGCACCCAGCAAAAATAACACAAATCCTTTCAGCCTTTCCTCCCAAGTAATTTTTTTTCCTAAGATTTTA
>VYZR01077073.1:3519-22536 GCA_013400675.1 Oxylabes madagascariensis | reverse complement strand
CAGCCTGGACACTTCCAGGGATGCTGCGTGAGGACCTGCTCAGTGCGGTGTCAGGTCAGAAAGGACAGGGGAGCTTTGTTTGCAGTGGGAAGCCAAGGTCAGCACTCACCTGGAATGTGCCATTCAGCTGCTGTGCTGGAGTGGGGAAAAGCTGAAGGGGGAGCTTTGTATCGCTGACAAGGTGCCACAAGAGATGGAAGGTCAAATTCGGGCTCAGGCTTACTGAAATTAAAAAGGCTGTTCGGGCCTATTCCTAGGTTTTGTTTGGATTTAGGGCTGCCCAGCAAAGGAAGCTGCATGCAACACAGCCATAAAGGTCTGCCATATTTCTAAAAGGACTGTAAACTTATGCTATGACACGAGGACTCAAGTGCTGGCACTAAGGGATCAGGTAATGGGACTGAAAGTAGCTTCTGTCTTCTCCCTCCTAAGAATCCGTATATTTGGACAGGTACCAATGGACTTGTAGCCTGCAAACCCTCCATGATAGATGTATCACTGAAACCACTGCAGAAGCAGATGCTCTCTGTACTTAATTCTTCCTAGCACATCATTTAGTGGGACAGTGGAAGATACAACCTAAGTCACCTGGATTTTCTTTTTTGTGTCAGCTACCTCAAGAAACCTATGAAATGGGATGTGGGCATATTTCTTGTAAGCTTTTTATCAGAAGTATTTAAGTACAGTTTAAGATGCAGGAAGAAAGCTGAAAATGACGTCCACACATGGTCTTAGGACCAGATTATCCTCACAGTTCTGTTAAAGCACTATTCCTCATTGTTGTTCTACACCAAATAAAGTACATACCGTCCCTTAAGATTTGTTACCTGTTCATTCTGCAAAGAATAGATGCTTAAAAAACCTGCCTGTCCTGGAGATGGAACCATCTTGTATGATGTTGCTGAAACAGCAGCTCTGTACATCAGCCTCTACCCTTTGCAATCTGTTAACATTTGTATGTTAAACAACATATTAAGCATTTATGGGTATCAGTTGCTCCATGCTGAACGATGAAAGTACCCTATTAAACAATATATTTCAGAGCTTTCTGAACATAAAGGAAATAAAATTGAGTTTGTGAATGGAAATGTTTTTTCTATTCCTTCTTACTTAGATGTGGCATCTTTTAAGATGGGTCCAGAGAAGAGTCCTGTCTTTGTCTTGATTAGGTAAATGAGGTGTTGAGGACCAGAGACCATAATCAACCAGCTTCGAAGTTCCATTCAAACATGACAGAATCAGTTACAAAACCTAGAGAAGGTAACTTCAGACAACTGCAGACTCCCTCAAACTCCATTAAACCAGGAAGTTTACAGGCAGGGATCAGAAGTAAACCTGTTTAGTTCCCAAACTAATAAAATACAGCTAAGGTAGTGTTTCTCAAATGGTATCCAAGAGGGATATAAAGAAGAAAGACTAAGAAATATTACCTGTAATTTCACCCCACAGAGGGCTGAATAGAGCTGGCAAGACAGTCAGACTCCCAAGAAGTCTGAGTGATTTTAAACTGAGAAGAGAAATACATGAGTATTTTACTGCAGAAGCATGTTACTTCCACCACTCACACAGTTACAATTTATAACCAATCTTTCCCTAGTGTTCTACTGGGAAATAGGATTTCCAATAAAAAGAAAAAATGACCTATTACATGAAAGTGGCAGTAATATAGCTTACTAAGTTATAAAGTAACCTATTCAAGAGCATTCCAGTCAGTTCTGAAAATGGATTTTATTATGAAAAACAATTTAAACAAGCTTATACTTGAAAAAACCAAACCGTTAATTCAGACACAAGAAATTCTTTGAAGTAAAAGCACACACAAGATTATGGAACAATCAGGGAAACTCTCCATCATCTAGTATGTTTTAGCCCAACCCTATGTTAGATTTTAGGACCTAGATTAAGGTACCTGCAACACTCACCTTGGAGGATTTATTCATGTATTAATTTGTTAATTTTACACAGGGGATATTGACCTAAACAACATGAATGCTCCTTTGTCTACACAGTGCCAGGCTTCCTGTTTTGTGACATTCCAGTTGTGGTTTTGTGTTCTAGAATAACACTGTCTATCAAAATTCAAGCAGCCTCACTTCAGACTCCATCCAAATCATCCACAGCTGTGCTGAAAGTGCAGCCACAGTGTGCAAAAAGCAACTTCAAATACGTTAATTAAATGAATCTAGAAATAACTCCAAACTCTTTGTAGTATTGTTTTACTAAGTGTATCTGAGCTAAATACTAACTCCTTAAGAGCACACTGATATCATCACTTCAATGCTAAATGCAGCTAATTCTATCACAAAAAGCTCCATTGGCTCAAATTTGGATGAGGCAGGATACAAGATGTAGTGAAGGTGAAGGAGTGTGCCTGGTAGAACAGCAAGTATTCAATGCCAAGTCTCAGCATGTGTCACACAGGGTAAAAAACACATTTGATTATGGGGGCAAAAGCCTTTCCCAGTGTTTTTACACTAAGAGCAGCCCTAAACAGAACAGATGAATAGCATTTGCATTTAAAATTCACCAGAGCTTACACAAAAAGGAACTCTACTGGCATCACTGACACCACTGAGAAGAAAAGCCAGTGCTGAAGGGGAATGGTGTTATTAGAACTGTGAGAACAACCTTCCAGAATAGGAAATTCTCATCCACTCACCATTCAAATTTGTGGAGTGGCCAGAAAGTAAAGATCCAATTCATATTTAATGCCCACCATATCCAGCAACAGAAAAGAGGCTTAAATGCATCAAGGTCTTAAGTAGAGGCACCAAGTCTTTCCTGTCTGTTATCTTCTCTTCCTTGTTTTCTGCCAGAAAAAGAACTAATGCCATCCAAATCGCCCATCTGGTCTTACCTACAGGTAACTCCTTGCTGTTGACAGTAACCCACTTCCAGATTGCAAGTCTGGCTAAAGTGCCAGCTCAGTAACAACCTGATTAACGTCTCTAATGTGTTGGAATTATTTATTCAGATTTTTACAGGGCAAATTCACCATTTCTTTCAGTGAGCTTAATCCAGTTATAAGAGGCATTCCTACTCTTAAGGGAATACTTCCTGAGACAGACACTGGATAAGCCAATTTACTTTGAAGGGCTTTTCCTTTTGCTCAGGAAAATCCCTCTGATCTAATTCTCCACTGAAGCTCCTATGTAAAAAGAGGTTTCTGGCCAATGAAACAGGAAATCTGAGGAGACATAATTTACTCATTCCTTGAATGAGTTTTCTTCTTTGTGTTTTACAGCACAGCTACGCCTCCTTCGCAGCGGCTGGTGATCATGTTGGCAATTTCAGTCCAGCTGTCCATGTGAGGGTTATAAACTTCAACAGAGTCAGAGGTTACTGGGGCAGCAAAATCAGGACTGGGAGCTCGGCCTCCTGAGGCATAGAGAAGTCCATTCACAGCCACAACACAAACACCAGCTCTTGGGATCTTCATCGATGCAACTTCAACCCACTTTTCCTAACAAAAAGGTGGAAGATCAAGAAATAGCTTTAGGGCAAGTCCCGATTCTGATAAAGTAACTTTCAAAGCTACAAGACTGAAACACATACAAAGAACACTATGTATACACTTCACAGGCTTACACGTGGCATGTGTACAGTATCCAGAGGATTATCAAGACAGAAATGACAACACTTTCACAAGGGGTCCAAACTGTGTTAATCTCTAAAGAGCAGATGCCATGCTGTCTGCACACAACACCCCTCCCTTTCTTCAGTCACTGCAAGATGCAGTCAGTCTCTAAAATAGAGCATGGTACAGTTTGGGGTGGGGTAAACAGGAAAACTAGATTCAATTTGAAAAGCAAAACAGATGGCAGATGGGATTATGTTCTGCTTTTAAGAGTAGCTACACTTCCGAAGAGCATCATAAAAACATGAGCAATAACAGTCTGGAAAGTTTTTTTATCTTCTTCTAGTCATGCTAAAACACCACTACATTTTGATGCAGAAGACCATCCTTAAATTTTGCAATAAAAGGTAACTCTTATCTTTACAATGAGTTTTTTCTCTCTATTCAGATTATTGAGCTTTCCATTGCAGAGGGGGAACCTACCCTCTCATCTTAACCCTAAGAAGTATTTACCAAACTACAGTGTATCTGTGCATATTTAAACCATGATAACTACTTAGCACAGACCCTGAGATCACCAAAGCTTTGTTTCAATCAAGATATCCAGCCAATAGTGAAAAGGAAATGAAATTTCCAGCTTTTTCTTTTTAAAGAAAGGAAGCAGGCTACCCCTATAGCATCTTACACAAAGCTGTTGCAATCTACATTTATGAAAAGAAGGGACTCTGCCATACCTCTTCGAATGAGTATCTTTCTACACTAGCAAGTGCATCCTGGGATTCATTCCAGCCTCCCACAGCATAGATGCAATCATTGAGAGCAGCTACACCGAGATAGGCTCTTCGGGTGCCCATTGGAGCGAGCTCAGACCAACGTTTAGAGATGGGGTCGTAGACTTCAACAGAACGCAGCTCTACTCCTTCACTGCTGATACCACCAACAACGTAAATCAAACCTGCAGAAACAGAGTTTCTTCTCTTTTAGGCTTCATAATACAGACAGAAAACTACTGTCACAACACAAGTTTCAGCCTGACATTAAGATGATTAAAGAATGACAGAAAATCCTCCTTTTGCTCAGTAGTAGAATACAGAAAGCTTTTTTATGTGCAGCTTGAGGCTTGAGCATTAAAAGCTCTGAGGAAAGCAAAACTTATTAAATGCAGGGGCAGGAATTCAGAAGGTTGCAACTGCTGACCTGGCCAGGATCAAATACTTAGTAAACATATTTACTGATCAAGTATTTAGACACGTCTGTCTTAACCTGTGGCAAGTCTTCAGATTGTCACAAAGAAAAACATGCAAACCCAAATATGGAAGATAAATAAAAGCAGTATCAGAAAGAATAATCAACTGCTAAAAGACTAGCTGCATAACCATACTGGCAGTCACATAAAAACTTTTCATGAGATAAAAGGCAGAAGACAAGAGAGAACTTTATAGCCTTTGAATTCTGCAGAATTAAAAATAGTGTATTAGAACAACAAACAAGTGAGGCACAAGCATGCGTGACTGACAGCTCAGGACAAGACAAAGGTAAGAATTCATGACTGAGACATAAAGCTTCAAAATCCAATGGCTGTTGGAACTATTTAGGGATACGAACGTAACAATATTCACCTTGCATTTCGCAACACCCAAAGCAGTAACGGGGCTTAGCCATGCTTCCCACCACATCCCAACTATTCTCTTCAGGATCAAATCTTTCAATTGTGTTGCCAATCTCTGCTCCAACCCAGCCTCCTGCAAATAACAGCAAACACAGGAAGCAATTTCATGGCACAAAGTTGTGTATTAGCTGCATTTTTAGACATACAGTGGACTGTTCCAGGACAAATTCTGAAATCAGCATGCAGTCAGGCTACAATGAAAATAAGTTATAGCTAAACAGTAATGAATTCACACTGATTAAGTATGTATGTCAATACTTATGGACATATCTGTTTTTCAAAACTTAAGTTTGCAAATTTGCATGACCAAGATGTAATATTTAAAATCAAATCAATTTACAAGTTCTATGAATTTACATCTTTAACTAGAAAAACCCCACAACTTACCCAAAGCATAGATAGCACCATAGCATGTGCACACTCCCAGTGCACAACGGGGATGGTTCATGGAAGCCACAGTTGTCCACTGCTTAGTAACAGGATCGTAACATTCAGTACAGTCAAAAATCATTGAGTTGTCCTCACCTGCATAATAAAAACAAGAAGAGTCAGAGGAAATGCAGTGTTGTGCACAGCATATCTAGAAACATTCTTCAACTTCTTCCAGGACAGGCAACATTTGAATACAAGATTTATCTTTTGGCCAAACGGCCAACGTAGCAAAAGCTTTATTTATACCCAGAACTGAATCATGACTAGGAACCACTTTCATCAGTAGTTCCCTGAAATGTTACTGAAAACATCAGAGAGGTAAACAACCACAGTGCTGCACATTTTACTCCTCAGCACAGCTGACTGGGTTTTCAAGACCAAAGAACTGAGCTGACAAAAACAGGCTACATATGCATTCTTTTGTGATGGGCTGGTAGAGCTACTCATCACATCCTTGTGCAAACAGACATAATGAGCCTTTGCAGGCAGGCAGTGCACGAGTGGTCTGTCCTGTGCTACTGCCTTTTATGCTATGGGCTTCTGCTAGACTGTAAGTGAGAAAAGAAATTCCATTAGTGGTGGTACACAGTGTCCACAGACTAGCCAACATCTCTGAGTATATCTGCACACATCTATATGGTAACCTGTGAGTAGCTACACCATGAGTGGAGAGCAGCTTAGCAAAAACTGGCCAGCACAGGATCCCTAACAGGCATTCACAGAGCAGTGACAACAGAGAATCAAGGAACCCCAATTCCTTTGTTATTACACCTAAAAATTGTATTATCCTCAGAACCACTTAAAAGAAGAATAATTTTGAAAGTCTTTGTACATGAGTTCTCTAGCATTCATGTAAGAAAGAAAGCTTCTTTCAGCTGTTACCTCCAATGGCATAGACCATTCCTCCCACCACAGCCACCCCCAGCCCGCTGCGGGCCTGGTGGAGGGAGGACACTGTGGTCCAGTAGTGGCTGAAGGTGTCAAATCGCTCCACACAGCTGAGGGCTCTGCTGTCACTCCAGCGTCCTCCTTGCAGTCGGGTGTACCCACCTGAAAAGTAAGTGGAAAGGCCAAGTAAGAGCTCCCTGTTCATCCTCATGCTCCTATATCTAAGCCATTAAAAATACTACAGTAACAGCCATTTAGCCACTTTTAGAAGGAATTGGATTTTTCCAAGTAGCTTTGTTTCTCCAGCATACAAGGAAGAATGGTTGTCTTGAGGGTCATGGAAATTGTGCTGAGCTGATGCCACAACACTACAAATATTAGACTTCATGTTTTCAGTAAAATACAAGGGTCAGCCAACAGCCTTTGCTCTCTAAGCCGATGCTACTGCCCACAGGGTCAAACAAACATGTTCCCTTCCAATATAAAGCTGCGGCTTTGCTGAAAACTTGGAATTTCAAGTATTCCATCATATGAACCAAAGTATCCTGCACAGAGAAAACTTCAGCCATCAGAAGAAAACGTGCAGTGAATTTGCATACACCATTCCAGCAGTGAACCCTGGGTAAATCCTCTGCTGATTTGCAGCTTTCCACCCACGGCAAATGATTTTTGAACAACAAATCTGGGCTTTGAATGCAATGTCACAATGACAAGAAATGTGACTGCTGGACTCCTGTGCAATTCTAATCAAAGCAGCTAACATGGTAACTCAGCCATGATGAAACGTTTTGCTATCTTTATATAGTTTGATTTTTAAAAAATCCGCGAGTATCTCCTTCAGTACTGCACTCTGAGATACTACTTCATTTGTTTTATAAGGTTCAAACAGCCACATTCTAACCTACTGCATAAAGGTACTTCCTGGCTTTCCTCCGGGGACGACCTTTAGAAGCCTGCAGAAAACTGCTGACCTTGTTCTCTTTGGGAGACTTAGAGACTTCACAATATTCTTTCAACAGAGTTTGCAGGGCCACCCGAAGACTGAAATCTGGGATACCTTCAAGAGTAACATAAGAATAAAATGAGCCGAACTTTAAAAAAGCACAGTTAAAAGTAACAAACTGTAAACAATTCAGCTGTAGAAAAATTACTAACTTCTTCTAAAACAGCAGACAAATCAATGTTGCTTACTTTTATAAGGCGTTTTCAAAAACATGTTTTTAAAGTAAGCTGTGCTTGTTTTTTAAAAAATGGAACTTGTTTGCTATAAATATTTTCACTCATCATGCTACTAATGTAAAAAATAGTCAAAGCCCAATAACTCTGAACAACACACGATTTGCTCACATACATGCATCTGATATTCCTTCTTTCACTTACTTTCTATGTATTTTAACAGCCTTTGTGCTGGTAGCAGAGGGAATCGAACAGGCTCCAGTACTTCTACGACATACTTCTTTCTTTTCCCCACGTCCTTCAGAATCCATTGCATCGCTGCCGTGAAAACCTGGTACTCGTCCTCGATGCTCAGGTCCTCGCTCCGCAGGATCTTCACCAGCTGCTCCTTGGTGAGCGCCAGGAACTCCTCCCCGCTCTGCACCTCCAGGAAGTGCGCGTGGATGTAGCTCTCGGTGAACTCCATCAAGTCGTGACAGGCGATCTGCTCGGAGAACTGGAAGAGGCCGATGCAGTTCAGCGGGTCGATCTGGCCCTTGAGGAACTCGCAGCAGAGCTCCACCACCTCGGTGAGCTGCAGCATGTCCGCGGCGACGATGAGCTCCTGGACGTTGTGCTCCGCGATGCTCACCACCCCTGCGGGCACCAAACCACAGCGGGGCCCCGCTCCAGCCTGCGGCCGCCGGGCGCCCTGCCCCAGCCCCCCCGCCAGCCCTCACCTGTGTAGATGAAGTCGAGCAGCGTGTGGAAGGTGTCCGCCTCCACGCCCGCGATCCGCACCACGTCCCGCCCCGACTCCTTCATGCCGCCCGCGAACAGCGCCGCGAAGTAGGGGCTGCTGGCCGCCAGCACCAGGCGGTGCACGGAGAACGCCTCCGGGCCCACCTCCAGCCGCACGTCGCAGAAGCTGTGCCCGGCGCGCAGCCGGTTGATCTGGGCCAGGAGGAGGCGGGCGTGCCGCTCGGAACTGGAGATGGAGCCGGAGCCGGAGCCAGAGGCGCCCTTGCCCGTCCCGGCGCTCGCCGCCATCGCTGCTGCGGCCCCGGCTCGCCCCGGCGCCGGCCTCGCGCCGCGCACGCGCACGCGCCCCGCTCCGCCCGCCCGGGCGCGTGCGCGGGGGGGCGCGCTCCCCGCTGAGGCGGCTCTGCCCGGACGGGGCGGGAACCGGGACCGGGGCGCTGAGGGCGCCTCGGTGTTTTCTGAGGGCTCCGTGTGGGCTCCGTGTTTTCTGAGGGCTCCGTGTGGGCTCGGTGATTTCTGAGGGCTCCGTGTCTGCCCAGGGCTCTGTGCGCCGAGCGCCCTGCCCTCAAGGTGGCACTGGTTCTGGTTCTGTCCACTCCTTTGTCGATGCACCTGCCTGGGCACCTGGCCCCGTGAGGCCTCGTAGGAAGGTGGAATCACGTAGGAATCGTAGGAATCACGGAATCGTCAAGCTTGGAAGAGACCTTTAAGATTATTCATTCCAACGGTCCACCCAGCGCTGCCCCTGTAAGCCCTAAACTGCTAAACCACATCACCCAGTGCCAAATCCAGATGCCTCTTAAACACCTCCAGGGGTGGTGACTCCACCGCTTCCCTGGACAGCCTATTCCACTGCCTGACCACCCGAATAGTGAGAATTTTTTTCTAACATCTAATCTGAATCTCACCTGTCTTAGCTTAAGGCCATTTCCTCTGGTTCTCTCACTACAGGCACAGTAAAAGAGACTGACCGCCACCTCACTGTAACCTCCTTCCAGGGAATTGTAGAGAGCAGTGAGGTCCCCCCCGAGCCTCCCTGAGACTGAACAACCCCTGCTGCCTCAGCCACTCCTTGTAAGACATGTTTTCTAGCCTTGTTAACTTCCCTGGGCTTGCTCTAGCACCTCAATGTCCATTTTAAAATGAGGAGACTCTGCGCACCCCTAAAGACACCTCTGGCCACTCTGGGCTTGCTCCCTGCTCTGCAAAGAGCTTGTTTGTGGTTAAAACTTGTCCCGCAATGGGTTATTCACTTAGTCACTGCCTTCACAACCTCTGTCCCTCAGTCCTAGTCATGCTCTTGCAAACTGTGTCTCTGTCCACCTCAATCTATGCTTGTGAGAAATCTGGCTATGTTGGGGAGAAATTGGAGCTGCCACCAGCCCAGGGAACCTCAGAGATGGGAGGCAGGGACACTGCCTGGGACTGTGACAGCAGACCAGTGTCGACAGGGGATTAGCATCACATACTGAGATAAACACACATGATCACCGGCTCTGGCAGAGCTGACACTGATTCCGAGAGAAAAGCATCCCTCCTGAGTTTTCCACAACTGTTCCAGGAGCGTGACAGGCAGACACAGCCCAGCACCCGCTTTGTCCATAGTGTCATGCCATGTGTGGGCCTTTCTCTTCATTCCAGCACAGATGTTTCATCAATATCCTGTAGCAGCACCATGTGGGTCACTGGGGTCAGCACTGATCCTGAGGCAGTGTGCTTCCATCTCAGTCTGTGTAATTCCCTGAGTCATGGCATGCCTGAGCACTGATGGGAGGTGAGCATCAAATACAGAGATAAATGCCTGCAGTCACCAGGTCCAGCAGAGCTGTCACTAATTCAGAGAGAAAAACATCCATCTGGAGTTTTCCACAAGTGTTTCAGGAGCATAACATCCAGCCAGAGCAAAAAGCAATCAGAGAGCCACTTGGAAGGCTTCCACATCTATTTACTGTGAGACTGGGAAAGAAAAATGTCTGCTCACAGTTACAGTGGTCATGGCCCCTCAGGCTTTTCTCATGATTCTGCATTTCATTGTAATAACTTTTAAATATACTTCTGGAAAGAATCTGAATCATGATACCCTTGGGGGCTGTTGGTTTCTCTCTTCATCAGCATTAGATTCTAATTACATTTCAAGTTGGTCTTCAAAAAACACCCATAGAAAATACATATCTAGAGAGAAGGTTTCTACAAGCACACACAGTTGGATGCATGCTGATGTAACTCTATAAATTTTAAGCTCGGCTAATAAATGCATTGAGGTTTTTCTTTCTTTGACGCATCAGTAAAAGAAACCAGACCCCTCACGCTGACATTTTATTCATCGGAAGTGGCCTGTGAGTAAAAGGCTTAGAATTCTCCTAAATGCCAGTGGCTCGCTGGTTGGCTGATGTCAGCTGTTAGACTCTTGGCCAGCACTAGGATTTCACACCATAGTGCCAAATTTACGGACACAAAATAGCATTGCTGAGAGAGCTCATTTTGCCCCAAAGGCCTGTGCTGTGCTGTGTTCGTGGTTCTGCCCCCAGCAAAGAGCACTTCTTCAGCGGGTGTCTTCTGTGGCCACACAGGAGCTGTACAGGATGGAGCTAATGCTCCCATATACTATTGTTAATCTCCCAAAATGTGCTGTAGACTTTCAGGAATAAGACTGAAAGTAACTCTGACAGTGTGAAATTGCACTGTGTGATGAGGAAGCCTTTTGATTAACCAACCGTAAGAATGGCAGTCACTGTAGCAGAGGAATTAAAAATGTCTTCAATTTTTAATATAATAGACTTTAAAAAAATATATTTGCCAGCTAAATGCTGACTGTTCTGTAGGATAGGTGACAGAAAAAGGCATGCTCTGTGCCCCTCAACATCCCACTGCCCACACCTGCACAGAAGTGCTGCTGCCACCCTGCCAAAACAGTGAGAAGATTCTCACAAAAAACTATTCAGGTTTTCTCGTGAAAAAAACCTGTCCCACAGAGGCCCATGGCTGCTCAGATTTCCCTGGCTGAAGGGTTCTCCGGAAAACCTTTCCAGATGCCTGGATGATGTTCTGCAGAGCCGAGGGAGATGTCTGTGCTGCTTTTCCCGAATCCTGCAGGTGCCGCTGTTACCGCAGGGAGATGTATTGGAACATTAATAAAACCGGGACTGCAGAGTGACGTATTGGAACATTAACAAAATTGGGAGGCTGAAAGGTGTTGCCTGTGCGGATGCTGAACCTCTTCTCTCTTACAGTGTGATTTAAGTTTGTTTGTCTTTTTCCCGCCCCTGAACTCGATATAGATGGAGAGCTCTTAGTTTTAAAAAAACAAAAAAAACCCCCAAATACCCACCCCAAAACCTAAAAAGAGTAATAATTGATTTGAATGTGCAGTTTTGCCTGACTGCTTCTTGTCAGAACCTGTCCATTACACCTGCAGTTTTGGAGACCATTTTGACTTAAAACCCCTTATGATACTTGGCTGCTGTAATTCCCTATTGCAGAGGACACATGAAACTCAGGCCTTGACTATTTGTATGTACATCAAATCCCATGGACTCTTTTGTGATAGGGAGCCACTTTCCATTGCAACTAGAATGTGCCAGGTCTAATTCCTCCCCCAGTTTAGTGGGTATGAAATCTTCACTTCCTGTTGCAAACTGCGTCTCTGCACTTTGCCCTCTGTGCTAAGGCATGTGCTATAACCTTGCAATGGTACAGGCAGTTGCCGTTTTTGTTACTAATTGCCCACAATAGTTGCTACTTGTATTGTAATACACTGGATCTATCAGAAGAGAGATGTTCTACGGCCTCACCAAAATGGAAAGGAGCTTACTTTGTGTTTTGGTGCGGAGGTCATGAAATCTTCATAGGATACAATCATTTTTGCTCCACTTCCCTACATGCCACAAGGATTTGAATTCAAACTTCTCCCAGGGAAGCCAAAATTGCAAAAGTGCAGAGCTACCAAGAGTTCATGAGGAGTACAAGCATCTATAGTTTACTAAGCTATGTCTCTTACTCTTCCAAGACACCTTGTCTCTGTTAAGGTCTAGGTTTTTCCCAGATGTCCTGTTTACTCTGGATGCCATTGCATGCCCAAAGCAATGATGCAGATCAGCGGTCTGGGGATGCTCAGTTGGTAGATGTTGTTGAGCAGCCCCTTGAAGAGGTAAGACAAGGCAGGCTGCTGGACTTCACACACCCAGCCTGGAGGAGAGAAGAGGATCCCTGGCTACTTGTAAGGTATTTCTCAAAGACAGCATTGGTTTACCCCATTATCACCCCAATGGTGATAATCACAACTGCTTATATTGTTTGTCTACTCAGCCAAAAGCCTCTAATGAGCTACAGACACTATATTCTAATTAGATACCTGCATAAACCTGTTGTCAGCTTATGCTTTCACGTGATACATAAGCTTCAGTGGATAAAGAAGCTTCCCTTCAGGGTCTGAATGTTTCCTACCGCAGTGGGTTGTGCTTCACAGGGAGATAACACATTTTCCAGACTCAAGCCAGGCATGAGAACACTCTCTTTAGACAGGTTTGGGCCAGGCCCAAGAGCTATTACCTTCATTCCTGTGAGGGTTAATGAATCTTGATGAATATGTATGTAGGGTAGAGATCTGAACTGAAATTGACCCAAACACAGAGAGCAAGAGGGGTCCCTAAAGACAGTCCTTCTGCACAGGCAGCCCCACAATACAGGGCTTGTGTGAAAACATTTAAGTTTTCACACTACCAGCAAGGTGATGATGGCTCTGTCCATTTCTCAGCTGAACTGTCAATAGCTTGGGAAATTGTAAAGCTTTCCCCTCCCCTCCTCTCCCCTCCCCTCCCCCTAGAAGCCTTTGTGAACTTTTTTCTCTGTTTTGAAATTTATAATTAAGTATTTACTATTTTCACTGTAATGTGGCTTGATGTAAAGGTGGCATTAAAGTAACAGCCTGGTATCAGAGTTTTCAGTCCAGAAAGGTTTAGCACTCTTGAAGTGGGGGTTCAGAAACTCTCCCAAGTGTTCACATCCCACCAAAGGTGCTGCAGCCCAGGCTGTGCTGGCATCCAGTTGAGGGAGGTGTTGCCCCCTCCAGTGACCAGCCATGCCCTGGGGAGCCAGGCAGCAAAAGTGGGGAACACCTCTGAGCCACAGCAGCCTTCAGAGGGAATGTGACATTCCCAGTGAGTAATGCACAGATATTGGCTTGTGATTTCAGGAGCACTGACAATATTCCACTACTTTGTGCTCCAGGCTTCACCTTCACAACAGCATTGGGTGGAAAAGGGATTGGTGTGTGATAAAATATAATAAAACAAGGAAAAAACCCCTTTTTCAGTCCTAAAGTATGCCCTATCAATGAAAGGATTGTGTCACCTGACCTACTTGTATGGAGAGGTTTGTGCTCTAGGTACACTTACCTAGCAGGAAGTTTGGAGGAATTCCAGTGAAACGAGGAATGTTGTGCAACATGCATGGCTACAGTTCCCCACCACTTAGAAGATTCTTGTGTTTAAGCCATAGATTGGGATCAATTCCAGGCAATTTGATTTAAAATAAACATCCTGGATGCAGTGTGTCAGATACTAGCACAATATTGTTTTAGTCTTTCTCATTTCTCCCATGGGAATAATCATTCCATGAAGAAGGAAAGTGATCTAATGAGAGAATTAACTCAAGAGCTTGAACATTGAATTAGTCACAGCTGTCTGAGAGGGGAACCAAGGCAAACTCCACAGAGACCTCACTGCATTTCCAAGGAAGGGGGCCAGATGAATACTAGTACTTGGATAGCAGCTGGTCATCAAAACAGAGGCAGGAGAGATATGCTTTTAGGAGAGAGGCTTTCCTCCGTCATTTTTCTGTGAAGATAAATCTCAGTATTAGGGAATCGTTGCAACTTTATCTTGGAGATGTTGAAAGCTGCCAGATTGTTGAGGTCTGATCCTAACTGTGTCCTCACACTTATTTGAAGCAGATGATTGATTTCATGGCTTGGGTCTTTTTTCACTATAGTCTGGAGCTGACCTGCAGCTTCACACTGAATTAGATCTGCTCTCTTAGGTGACTGTATCAAAGGTGTAGGGTGTTTTTTTGCCAAAAGCAAAAATGAGTTGTGCTTGAGAATTATCAGTCTTCAGGCATGGGGGAGTTCAGTCTCGCTGTTAGTAAAGTTTGGCAATGTTTCAAATTGTAATCCAAACCCTAATGCTTTTTGGACTCTTTACTTAACTCTTCTTGTCTAAACCTCACTGTTTCCTTGGATAATAAAGTACAGCAAACATACAATAGACATGAGCTGTCTGAAGCATGTGGCATTTTTTAAAATAACTCCAAGTTATGCAAACCTTTGGAACAGAAAAAAAGGAAGGAAAATAACCAGAAAATGTGCATAAACTCGGCTAATTTCATTCCTTCTAAATTATATACTCATTAGATAAATACCAAGAGCATGTTTGTTCTCCTGGAACATATGCAGTGGTGTTGACAGAGCTCGTGAGCCGATTTCATTGGGAAGATGGATAGAGTTAAATTCTGCCTGATACCCACCACATTCCACAGCCTGTGTGATGCAGTGGGGTCACTCCAGAAGCAGCGCCTCAGTGGAATGTGAGATACGTCACCAACTCTGAGTAACTGTTAGTAGGATGTCTGTAGGTCCTGCATCTGCTTGCTTGGTGAGTCAGGACTTCCAGAACTCTATATACACTGAAGCCTTAAAAGATTAAACCTTCTTCCACAGAGTAACATTTCAGCTGTAAATGGCATAGGTTGCTACCATGCCTCCCAACTCCTTGGCTGCTCTGCTGTTGCTTTGCCATGTACTTCCTGGATAATTTTTTCCCATGATTTATCTTTCCTCAGTGCAAGCATTTTTCATCTCATTTTTTAGAATTTCACCTTTGGAGGCTTGGTCTAGTTCTTTGGACAGAAAGATGATTTTTATTCTAATCTCGTCCTTCAAAGTGCTTGCAAAATCTTGACTTCATTGTTTAGGAAAACATGAGGGTTGACTGGATCAGAACAGATCCTTAAGGAGTAATAACAGAGGATCTGTCTGAGTTTAACGACAACATACTCACAGTAATCTTTTAATATATTTCAAAGCAAGTAGTACAGTGATTTCATTTGCACTTTGGTTTTCTCCAGTTGCTTATCAAAATATTATATCAAATGTTATAAAAATCTAAAAAAGCCAGATCTATTCTATAGCTTTCTCTTTCTCTTTGGGCTGGTTGTTTCTCAGCAAGGCAAATTAGCCCATTTGATATTATTTGTCTTATATAGTGCAATAATTATTTTTTGTATGATTTCATTATTCTTCAAGGTCCATGCGAATGCATTGTTTAATAATTTGTTTTGGATGCTCAGGCTTTTTGCACTATTTTATTTCATAAAAGCCTAGAGCATCAAACTCAATGATCGTAAAGGTCTTTTCAAACTTGAAAATTCTGTGATTCTATAATTTTTGCATAATAACTTCTGTATAATAATCTAACATCATAACTTTTTCTGAGGTTTGTCTTACAAAGTGCAGCTCATTTGCAATGTGAAAGAAGTCTGCAACAGAACTTGTCTGTGCTAGTCCTAGTTCTGCAATACTTGCAATGATCAGATAAGTCTCTTTTTGACTCTCTCCCACTGACACAGTTTGCTTCTCACAACTTATTTTCCTCTCAGGTGTATTTTGAAGATTAATGAATATTTCTAAAATATCTTGAATGAAACTTGCACAAGAAAAATGCAACAGAAGTTGAAAATGTCATAATTACTGATGTTTATTATTTTTTAAAAAGGAAGACTCTATGGCAACCAATATCCATGGAGATCTATGTACCATAAAAATAGAATGAAGACTCTAAAAGTACTACAGGAACTGTGGCCTGAGGAAGAAAGCCTTACAATGACACAAGGAACAGTGGGCAAGTTTTGTTAAAAATACTTGGTATTGAAATATATGCTGGATGAAGCATTTGTATTGCAGAAGTATGAGGGAATCCTTTTCATTCTGCAAGTAATTAAGGATGAGGTTCATCATCATCATAAGTAATATTCATAATTTTAAAGCACTAGGCTAAGATAATATATACTAAAGAGCTCTAACAGCTCTGTCATGAGAGGTCTCATTTGTAAGAAATCCTGGCATGTCAGTGAAATTTCAGAAGACTCACTGTATTCTGCCAATGTTTAAGGAAAGAAAATTAAATAAACAGAGCAATCAGGATGACCCAGCTTAGCTGGTTAACATGACACCATGACACCCAAGTAGCACGGTACAAAAGTTGAGTAGCCAGGTTGTAAATAAGTCAATAATTGGCAATAATTTTAATTTTTATCAGCACCGTCTTGTTGATAAGTCCAGTTTAATTTATTGATAAGGGTTTTAAATCTATTTCCTCAGACTGCTGTAGGAACATTTTTCCAACCTATTTCCCAAAGCATTTGACTACCATTGTGACATTTTAATAAAGATCTTAGTCAAGTCTAGTGTCACCAAATATGGAGGCATGTCAGTGGTCTGGGCCAGTGTGGCTCCAGAGGCAGGACACGTGCTTTTGGGCTGTGATGCATAGAGGCACCTACCTAAGGGGGCAGCATTAGCTGGGGATGTCTGCAGCCACCAGTAACTTGGA
Organism: Oxylabes madagascariensis; assembly: GCA_013400675.1. Lineage (NCBI taxonomy): Eukaryota > Metazoa > Chordata > Aves > Passeriformes > Timaliidae > Oxylabes > Oxylabes madagascariensis. The sequence goes on along the minus strand of VYZR01077073.1, from coordinate 5,447 downwards.
TCTTTCTTTTCCCTGGTGACCTTCACAGTGTATTGCTGTGATCTGTTTTTTAGCCATTGGTTTATTTTCCCTTTTGCTTTAGCTGAGTTATCCTAGTCTTTCTGTAGACATAAAATATCCACTGACAGTGTTTCTCAGTATCACAAAGGTTGTTTAGGGTGTAAATTACTGTGTATATAAAGCAACTAGACAGAGCAAATAGTGGCATAAGAAGATTGGCATATTCATGTGAAGTTTTTGTAACACAAGTGAGTGCAAAGCAATGAGCCTGAGAGCTAAGATCACTGTTCACACCTCTGGGACCAGGGAGCTGTAGAGTGGAAAACTGTCCCATAGGGACAACTGAGAAGTTCTTGAATTTTTGTCCTAGAAAAGAGATGACCTAGAGGAAATATGGTAGCTCTGCAAAATTATTTGGGTCACAAAAGAGTTAAATGGTTTGCCTAGGGTGCGTCATGAGTCAGTGGGAAAGTTATGAACAGGAGCAAAATGGTCTTTCTTGGTCCTTTTTCTTGCTGTAGGACCAAATGTTCTTTAAAAGCATGCAATAACCAGTCTTATGGGTCATCCTGAAACTAAGCATGGAGGAGTTGTTTGTTTAGTCAGAGCAAAGAGAATAAAGTGGAATGGGAAGAAAAAGGGCAGAGACACAGGCAGAAACAATTGTGCTGTACTTAACAGAAAACACAAAGAAAATGTTTGTCCATAGTGATACAGAAAAAGTTGGTGTTACGGCAGTGAGAGGGGATAATTAATTCTAGAATTTTGAGCATCGCAAAATAGAAGGCAGGAAAATTTCTGCTCTGATTCAGGTGCAATAAAGGACAGGAAAGAACAGAGTTAGTGAAATAGGGGGAGAAAAGGACTGTCAGAGCTTTACAAAAGACTAAATTCTTGTTCTTTCTTTTCTAACAGTAGAACTGACAAATTGAGTTAGCACAAAATACAGATGTGGCAAAGTATCATTCTGAAAACAATTCAATGCTGGTAGGAGTTAGTCCATTGTTAAGTGTACTGAGAAGCTGGTTGGAAGCAGAGCATGACCTAATGGATTTAGCAGTACTANAATACAATTCAACAGCATAACTGCTCTGTGCTGATACCCATGTGCCCACTTGTGGTAAGACCAATTCTCCTCATAGAGGCAGAAAAATGACATTATATGTATGGTTTGGATGCGTATTGGTTTACCAAAAACCACCCACTCATTTGCAGCAAGAAGCTCCTTGTAAAATCTGCTCTTAACTGATTATCTCCTGTCTTTGATAATATTGTTGCTCAATGGCACGCATCTCTCTGTCCTTGTAATGTAGCACTTCAGTGAGCAAGCTGAAGTACGTATTACTCCTGTGAGGAGACAGCAGCTGGGAGTTCCAGTTCTTGTAAAGCAGCTCAGCTTGTAGCACTTCTGTAAAATGCAGCCTTCGTTATGGTTACAGTAAAATATTCATAATCGTAAACTCCCTCGGTACTAGTACAGCCCTAATAAACCTGCTATTGGCAATGTATGGCAGACACGCTCCTCACTGCTGCTGCTGCTGCTGCTGGAGCTTTCCTCGGAGCTTTCGGAGAGGAGATACTTGATTGCAATTGAGTCCTTCTTGCTCATTTGCAGGCAGAGGCAGGAGGATTCCCTCACCTTAAATGACTCCCCCCACATACTCTGGCACATGTCAGTCCCATTTGCGTACATCTGTGTGTCAAACAAGAAATTTACATTTAAATAGAATTGAATTAACATCAGTTGGTATCAAATTGATAACCATTTATCACTTTTTAAAAATTGGTACCAGGTAATAAAAACATTGTCTGGAGTAATTTACTGTCTTGTTGTGTGCTATGCTTCATCTCTTCTGAGATCTCTGAAAATGTTATCCAGTCCCACAGCTGGCAAAAGTAATTTGCCTGTTTTGAGAGCAAGTGGTTAC
>VYZR01077036.1:0-27824 GCA_013400675.1 Oxylabes madagascariensis | reverse complement strand
ATCTAACCCCACCCTCTGTCAGTCAGAAGTGCTTCTGCCCATACACACTTCCTTGGAGCACTGAAACACAACCCCTTCTCCTTGCCGCCAGTGGTGATCAAGTAAGAGCTGGTAAATTATCCTCCAGCTTCAGAGACCACCAACCTGATTCCCCTGCTCACAGAACAACCAGCCTTCCTGCAGGAGCTGCTTTCTGGCAGAGGAGGGCCAAAGGGAAGTAAGCGGGTTTTACCTACTGCACTTGAACCAACACATCTCTTGGAAACAGAATATTGAAGCTGATGCTCACGAAAGTGAGCACCTGATGCAAACTTGGCCTGAGACCTGTGCTTAGCAGGAAGAGATGAGCTTTGGAAAGCAGGCACAAGATGGCAAGAGGGATGCCACGTGCTGCAGCAGCCTGAGGACAGAGGCAGTCTGGGATTCACAGGCCTTGTGCAGACACTGAAATGCCAGCAGACATTACCGTGACGCACAGCGTTACACAAGCGGCGCCACGCTCAGCTGAGCTTTGTGGAGGATGTTGACAGCAGAGAAGATTTCAGGTTAGCTCACAGAAATCATCTGAGAGCGCAAGACCTTGTCCCTCAGAGACTACAAGGCTTTCATCAAGTTACAAAAACTCCACATGCACATGGGGGTAGGTTTTGAAGTAACCTGCTAGACTGCAGAAGGAGAACCTGCTGAGAGAGCTCTAGGAAGGGGAATTCTCCCTCTCCAGAGTGACCACAGCCATAGAAGACCCGCTAGAGGGTCAAAGGTCAGTGCCCGGAGCCTGATTTATGACTGACCACTGTGAGGAGATGCTTCCACACAGATTTATCGTCAGGATCCCATTACTGAGTGTGTTTGGTAGCTTGCAGGGCATTGGAGGAATGGGTAAAGCTGGCTGTGGGTTAATCCTGGATCCCGCTCCGTAGCTGGTTGACAAATGGTGATATAAAAGACTCGATCTTGCTTCAAAGACAGTTTCCCTGCTAAGAGTCATCTCCAGCAGTGCTGTTACTGGCAGGCCTGCTGGTCTGTTTACCTCAAGAACAAACTAATCTCTGGGCTGTAGCTAAGTAGAAACTGTAGGTTTCTGTTTATGCTCCGAGCTTAACTGAAGTTTCAGCTAAATAATTTACAGAGAACTGCAGACACTATGAATGCTTTGCTCCCCCATCACACTTGAAAACACGGGACTCAGAGCAGTTCCCTGGTTTGTTCCAGATGAGGTTCGATGTTGACACATAAAGTTTAGCTTTTATTAACAACACATCCAGATCAAAAAGTATCAGACCGTGTCTGTGTCCTTTTCTTTCCCTAGACACCAGCAGTGACAGTGCTGACTTGTGGCCAGTCCTTGCCCACAGGCAGTCAGAGAAATCGTGCTGGCAGAGCTCTGTGCTTCAGAAAAGGGTTTGAGAGAAAATGCTGACACAGTCTCCACTGGAATAAAACCTGGCTCTTACTTTGTAGTCCACAAAAGGAGCACCACACAAAGACAACCTGCTGCCTGCATCTCCAGCTCCCACTGCCATGCACACCAAAAAATAAAAAAAAAAAAGAAAAAAAGAAAAAAAAAATCACTCAGGCACTCACCTCATCATAGAATATGCAGGCATGTTTGCCAGACACATAGTTACAGTGACCATAGCTTGTAAGGCACACATCCATATCAGCTCCTGTCATGGGGGAGGACAAAACAGGCTCAGTTCATATTGGAAAAAAAACAAACTGTCAGGCAGCAGAGAACAACAGACAGAATTAAACTTCAATTAGCAAAACAACAGGGGAGCAACTGCTTTTGTCCTGCTCCCAGGACTGCATGAATAATGCTTCGATAAGCCACCAACAAAGTTTCAGTGGGGGAAGGGAGCCAGCAGCTCCACAAAGGTTGTAGAGCATTTCACTGCTCCTGGGTCTACCCGGAGCAGCAGAAGGATCTAAGCAACAAGAAACAAAACCTGCAAGCAAACCGTGACTCTCCTCGCCATCAGTCAGGCATTAAACTCCACGACAGCTGTTCTAGTTATGACACCAGGTGACAGAGCTGCCACCCACACAGATTCAGGCAGATGGGGGATTTCCACACTTCTTGGTAGTGTAGAATCCCAGTACAAGTGGCCACAGTGAATTTGTTTGCTTTGACACCCACTTGGCAAACACCTTAGGGAGGGGGTTCAGGGAGAACCACCCTGATTCTGAAAGGTCAGGGCAGGAAAGAGCTACTCACCTGTCCCAATGTAGAGGGTTCGATAGCACATATTGACTGCACCCCCCAAGCCCATCAGAGGATAGAACACTGCCCGGGCTTGCACTTCCTTTCTTTGCGCTGCAAGATAAAAAGAAATTACTTGAACAATGTTATCAGCTGGGAAAGCTGCTTGACCCCAGTGTCCCCAGCTCAGAAGGCACAGACCCTAAGGAGGATGGAGTTAGCTTTGGCCTAAGCACCAGTTCCCAACACTCTAGGAATGTTTGTGCTTTAAACCTCCTTTTGCCAGTCGGAGAAATTTGCTTTCCCATAACCCACACAAGCCATGCAAATGGGGAGCATTAACACAGAGTGTGCACAATGAAGCCACGCTGAGGAACACACAAGCCTCCTACCACTGGCTTCTTTCTTATTCTCTTCTACTCTGGGTAATGAAAGAGCTCAGTCTTTGCTCTCAAAGTGCCACTTAAAAAGAATTGGTGCTGGTGAATTCACTAACAGCCGTGGTTTCATTTCTAGTGAAGCTGCAGGAAAAACACCTGGGCTGAATGGGGCTTGGCAGGGACAAATCCAGCTCCCAAGACAGGATAATTAACTGAGTGGACTCGTTTACCCTCAGGTCAGTCCCTATGGCACACTTGACAATGGGCTGAGCCTCCAGAGCAGCTCCCAAGTTCAAATCACACACTCACGTGCCCATGTTAACTGGACAGAAAATCTTCTGTGGAACAGATATTGAACTCCATTAGGCCACACAGGCCTAGCCAGGATTTCAGCACTGTCTTTTGGAGGAAATCCCCTTATTCACTGAGTTTAAGGCTCTCCTGATACCACATCTGCAGGACAGCATTACACCAAGAGGGTGAAATCAAGGAAGAGAACATGAGAATTATGAGGAGTATGAAAGACTGCAGAGGTACCTACATCAAAAATAGTGGCCATACCAAGTGGCATCACAGGTTCCACCTCTGCCTGGCTGCCCTGCATGAATTCTTTCAGCTGCCTGGCTCTGCAGGGCTCACTAAAGGCTTTGGATCTAACACTTCATCCGCAATGCTAAGCAGCCAGTTGGATGGATCACTCCTGCCCAAAAAGGGTGACAAGACAGCACCAATCTGCCTTAAGAAAGGCAGACTGCTGAAGAATTCCATACCACAGCCTGCTGCTCTGTCCTGCAGCAGCCATCACAAGAAGACTGACAAAGCATTTAGGGAATGCTGTGATGCTAAAGCAGGCAAGCACAGAGCTTCAGAAAAAGATTACTGACTGACTTCCAGAGATCTTATCTGTGATATTTACCCCCATGCCTAGCAGAGGGGGAGCAGAGAACTGCTTCCACAGCAAGGCTGTCCAGTTAGCATTTGAAAGCAGATTAAACTGAGTGGCTGCATGCAGAGGAACACGAAGCCATGTTCATCCTGCAGCTTTAGGTGATACCACCGGTAATTAACAAAGCCAAACTCGGGAATCTGGAGATTTCCAAGAGAAACTCAAGTTGTTTGCCATTACTGGCATTAGTCATATGTAGTGGTTTCAGCTTGACAGTGACATTCTGAACAGGTGATGACAATGTCACACATATATTCTGTGCTCCGGTTCCTGCTGTTCTTGTGCTTGTATAACAAGCAACTCCTCCAGAAAGAGAGAGCAGGAATTCACAGATTTCTCTTGCCCATCTCAAAGGTAAAAGTGCAAAGAAAAGCCACCAAGCACCTAAGATGAACTTTCCCATCTTTTGCTAATTCTAAGATGAATAAAACACAACTTCACTAAACATTTCCAGCAGAAAATCGGAAGGTACTAGAAGTATTCACATTGCTCAAATTTGTAAATAATTAGGTAGAGGATGCTGATGGAGTTTCTGGTCAGTGGATATCCAGAGCAGGGGGATGAGAAGAAAGAAAAATGAAAGGCAGCATCAGATACCAGAAGAAGAGGGAAATCTCCTTCAAAGGAGATTTGACAAAGGAGTGGCAAATCTATGGCTCAACATAACCCAGCTATTCTAGGGCTGCTCTTACCTTCAATGTGGTTTCCCACAGGAGATTGCTGATGGGAATTGACACTGCTCGCTAGAGACTGAGCTTTGGGAGGAAAGAGCTGATGTATTCTCTGCAAGGCCAGAAACTTGATCAGCTGCTCATCCAGCATATTTATCTCAATCTCTGTTAATAAACAAAAAGCAATTAGTAAGTTATTCAGGGAAAGAGTGCAATCGGAGCTGCAGTGGATTTAACTGTCCCACTTTCAAACCTGCTGTTTGCTTCAACAGCCAAGACTTGACCAATTCTGCAATATCAAGACTCTCACACATAGGTGAGCTATTGTTTCACATCACCTCCTGTGAGCAGAGTGTGAAGACAGTGCCAGCCATGGCTGGAGAGCTACAACTGAGGCAGCAAGCAGAAGTTTGGGGGAACTAGGGTTGATAAAAACTGAAAATCTGCTGTTTTGGCTCAGAATCAACGGGTCAGTAGAGATGGCCATTGCACCCCTTTGGACAGCATGTTGGGTCCTTTCTCTGAAGCTCTGCTACCTGGTTAGAAAGTCCAGCCCTGCATCACAGAGAACTGTAACCCCCTGTGAGGCTGCTGCAGGCTCATGCTTGAGTCACATGTCCATAGCAGGGTAAATTAAACCAGACAGGGCAATTCAGACAATATTATTAATGAGCTTTAGAGCAGATCTTCCAATAACCCTGAGGTGTTTATATCTGTAAAGCCTTATAGAGGTCTGCTTCTCCCCATCAACAACGGTTAAAATGGAAAGGAGAGGAGGGAGAGCTGTAAGAGCCTTTCCCAATAGCAGAGAGGGTGGGCTGGGCAGCTGGGGTTCACCCAAGAAAAGAGGGTCACACTGGCAATGCCAGAAGGGCTGTTCTTCAGATTTCAGATGTACGAGTCATCTCTGGCAACAGCCTGGCTGTGCTGCTGACGATTGCTGCTCAGCAATCTCCTCCTGAAGGCACTCTGCTAACATTTGCCATCTCTTGCCAAGTGCAACAAAAGGAAATAAAAACCAGGCCAGTCTAGGAGACTGACAGAAGCAGAAATAAATTATAAAATTCACAGACCCACTGAGGCATCACCACTCAGGTGACTGCTCTACTACAAGATCTATTGCTGCTGGACTTTACATCTGCCAGGAGCAGCTCTGGATTGCAGCTAGCACCACAACATGGCAGGGCTGCAGGTTTCTGCATGTGAATTCCACCTGGAAAGCAGCCCAGCTGTGATTCTTCCCCAGAAAAGCTTCAGGCAGAAACACTTCATTGGCCCTGCTGCCTTGGCAACACTAGGAGCAGGGAAGCATGTGACATATTTAAGGAAATGTACACCCAGCCCCTCCCTCACTTGACTACAACCCTTCTTTATCTCTGGAACTTTTCCTCAAGCAGAGATGGAATGCTTTAAGGAAGCAAACACACAGGGCTAGCAGAGACTGATGATGAATCAAATACTCACCCCCGTCCATAAACGCTTTCAGGGAACTGGTGAAGTCCAACATAGCTGCAGAGTTTGAAGTGAGTGATGAGGGTAGAGTTAAAGCGCTTCCTATGGATAAGGTGCTGGGACTGACCTTACCATCTACAGAGAGAGGTGATGGAGAGAAGAGATGTCACTGTGACGTTCACCAGACATGCACCCAGCCCTCAGGCTGCCCTTGGCCGCCAAGCTGCTCCAAATGACTCATTTTGCTCGTAGTCATGCTTTGAAAAAGGCCTGAACTATAGGGCAGGAGCTTGCTTCTGCTCACAGAAAGGCTTCTGTATGCCTCCAACACAGAGCCAAACGTGGCTTCTGCCTCGTCTCCAGCTGCTGGAGGAATTCTTGACCTATACATTTAATCTCCTGCTCCCTGTGGTGACACTAGAAAGATGAGCACCAACTCCTCAGGAGCTTGAAGAATTTATTAAACCTAAGAGACATTTGCTAGACAAGTAGCTTGTCTAGGTTTTAACATGAATGAAAAGAACTGCCCTGGTTTTATTTCTACACTGTTATAAAGTCTGGGGTGCACATCATTGTCCAGAAGGAATGTGACAGTCATAAGCAGATTTCATTATTTACAAAATAAAATCCTCCTGCTTTGGAAGTGGCCATGCAGCTGAAAGAGGCAGTGGCAAATGCCAGGAAACACAATCTCTGTAATGTGTTGTCAATACCAGATCTTCTTGAGCTGATTTTCTTATAACTACTGAAATTTATGGCAAAAAAGTCATGAGCAATCTGCAATTTTGTACTCAGCAGCAAAATTTGTACACCGCAATTTTTGTTATAATTGTATATATCCATTGTGTTAGATGGAAAATTCAAACGTTTACACATTTCCCAAGAGACACTGCAGCAAGTAATGATTTTGTAGAACACAAGCTTTGCACCAGAGGCAATTATTTAACATCTTAAGTAACTGCAAAATTATGTAGGGTTTGTAGTGCTCTTCAAACCACAAGCAAGAAGTTTTCTATAATACGGTCTCATTTCCTCTACCAGAACTTCTCCCAGCCTTGCATTTCTAAGCAGGGCATGGTCAAATCAGCAGCCTCAGAGTAACCAAGTTTATTCAGGAGGAGGCCAAGTGCCCTGGGGGACTGCTTCCAAAGGCGAGGCAAAGCTTAGAAGTTACTCATTGAGGAATTTTAGAAAGGATTATAAAAAGATGTTGCTCTGCTGCTTTACAACAACCAGACCTGAGCCATTCCACACAAGCCTGACACTGAGCAGGTTGGAACTGCATGAGAAGTGACACACAGCTCTGTCCTGTGCTTTTCAGTGACTGCTCCCACCCAACCTGCACAAAGGGTTTGCTGGTTTGAGTCCAGCTGATGTGGGGAGAGGGAAAAGGAAGAGAATGCCGTATGTGAAAGTTTATTCTAGCAAAATTTGAGCTGTGGGCAGTTACTCCAACATCTATCAACATCTTTGACTTTATGTTTCTACACTAAAAATGGCTGTACACACTTTATTATATACCTTGTTATTATTTAGCGAGTTTTTTGGGTACAACTCAGGATCCCTGGCTTGTCCAAGTCCATAACTACCCTGTGTCAGACCAACAGATCCTAAGCAGACTACAGCTTCCTAAACCCACATTTCTCCAATATCAAGGCTGTGCAGCTGAAGACTCCAACAACACCTGCAGTAGGGGGGACACAACCACTGCCTGAACAGTTTCTCTGGATTAGATCCCAGAGAGCTGCTCTTGTGAGAAGGATTGAGTACCTTGCAATCCAAATGGCCATTTGAAACAAACCAGTGGTTTTACAGCAGCATTGGGGCTCTAAAGCAGCAGCTGTTGAAACAGCAATGCAGCAGCCAAGTGATATAAAGCTACTGTTGCTTTCAAGAATTCAACTGACCTACTATCCTGCTTGTCAGGACAGAGTTCCCCCCTCAAGTATAGGCAGCCAGCAAAAATACATCCCATGGCTCTCATAAAGGGACCTAAGACAGAGGAGACCTGAGAAACTTCTGCTGGCTCTCCACAGAAATTCCCAGTCAAACGAGGGCACGCTGCTACAGCCTTGAGATTTTGAATGAGGTTTAGCCTGAGCTTTTCTCAGCCCCGGGGCCAAGGTCAGTGGCTCAGCACGTACCTGAAGGTGGTGCTGGTGAACAGAATCTGTTTGTGGACCCAACAGCTGAGATCCCATCTCCTGCAGCCTGGGGAGGGGTGAGAGCCCGGGTGGCACTGAGCGGGGAGCCCCCGGCCCGCAGCTCTGCCGTCAGCGGCGGCCCGATCTGCGTCTGCACATTCTTCCTTTGCAAAGTGCTGGTGGTCTCCAGGCTGGCACAGGAGCTCGATATGGACGTAGGCAAACTCGTGACCGGTGCAGATCCCCTTTGTGCACAAGAAACAGGTCCTGCTACGTTCTCTGTTTTGACAATGGTTCCAATGGTGTGATTCACAAGTCCGCAACTCGCTGGGGGCGTGAGGGGCCGAGGCCACGTTTGCCGATGAGACAAAACGGGTATTGTGTTCCCAGAGCCCGAGAGCCTCTGGGAGTCAGTCAACTGTGCTGAGGATTCGGATGAAACGCCGTAGAAATGAGGCCCGTTCACTTTAATGTCAGAGGCCGTGGGCCCATTCGAAGTCCCGCAAGAAGACGCCTTCTTGGATTTATCTATACAAGAGCTGCAGTTAACATCTTCCTGTGACAAAGTCTGCTGGGATTGCGAGGAGCTCAAGGAATTCTGGGTGGTAATCCCTGAGGTGCAGGATGACATGGAATAGAGGGAAGGTGTGGGTGCCTTGTCAGCTGCCTGGTAAGGGTTGGCGAGTGAGCCGTCTGCCACAATAACAGGCTTAATATCAGCCTTCTCTGTTTGTTCAGAGTCCCAAAGCGAAGTCATCTGCTTAGCAGATAAATGTTTCAATATGCTGCACTGGAGCGCAACAACACTACAGAGCCACTGGAAGGAAGAAAAAAGTGCAGGTTAGCTCTGGAGGCAGCAGTGCTCCAAACCTCAGCAGTTGCTCCATCGTTCACCCAGCCTGAGGAAATCCAGCTGCTGACTGCTCAGAGGCAGTGTGGAACTACAGCATCTGCTCCGGAGCTCATCTACAATTAGGAGAAAATTTTGTCCAGAGGTACAAAAGTGCAACCAAAATTATGTAATGTTTATCTCCATGCTGGAGATAGGACAGAGAGGGGCTGAGATTAAAGGAGAGATAAGGCAGCATCTACTCACTTCCAAACCCCTCCTTCTCTTCACTTGTTAAATGCTGCAACTCTTGAGCCTCAGGTTACAAACACAACTTTCACTAATTTTGGCTTCTAGCCAAACACAGTCCTCCAACTTATTCTATAGCATGTTGGAAAGAAATGCTGCTCTACCTCAGGCACAGGGAGTAGAAAGCTGAGGTGGAAAGCACTTTCCTTTTACACAAAGTGGAAGAACACCAAAAGATTTATTTTAAACTCCATGGTGGATGTGCACCTGCCACATAAAAGAACCTTGTCTGCACTAAAAGGACAACTTAATTTCTCCACTTATTGCAACTTAACATGCCCTTACACTGTGGAATCTGGCCAGAAGTTTCATACAAGATTTAAACACTCATTTGACCTTGATTTACATGTCCAATTGCATCCGCAATAAAAAGTGACCCAGAAATGAGATGTTAACTTATAAATAAACGTGTCAGAGAGCAGCCTTACATAACCAATGTGCAAAGTACTTCTCCTCAGCCACAAAATAAAGATGACGTCTAGACAGAAGGCCCTCGACTCCACTCTTAAGGCCAGAGGACTATTGCACCACTTCCCTCAAGTGTCAGATGAGGAATTTTACATCTCACCTGGAAAGTCAAAGTGAAGTTTTAATGGGCAAGGATGTCAGAGACAAGACAAGCTATCACCACACACGAGCTTGAGATTGGTTTCCTAGACAACTGCTCCATCATGATTGAAGTGGAAGGGGATCTTTGTACCAAAGCAACTACGCACACATCGTCCAAGCATTTGACTTCATTTACCTCCTGTTGTTCTGTCTGGCTGGCTAAGTGCTCAGTGTTCAAAAGGTGCTTCTGCAAGGGTTCCTCAGGGATCCCGTTACAGATCAGCTCGCCATCTCTAATTGCTGCAGGCGCGAGTAACGGGGGTGGAAGCCGGTATTGGGACTTTATAGCATCAGGAACCTATATGATGTAGAAAGAAGATCACACATGAGAACAATTACTCAAGAATGACTAGTTAAACCAAGTGCCTGATCAGCACTAAACTTCGCATTTGCTGCTTTCTCACCCAAAGGAACCCTGCAGATACATTAGAAGTATCAAGGACTGAGTACTTTAAATTGATGTAGCCATGCTGAAATTAATAGGTTTTATTCCCTTAGGTCAGATGTGACTTTAGTACAACATGGTGGCTACAGCATAAGAGAAATCATAAAAAAAACAGCCAAGGGAAGTCTGTATGGCAGTTTTCAGGCCTCCTGGCAACAAACACAGTGCCAAATCTGACTGTAGGGCCACCTTCAGGAAGTTTTGTGTTGTACATTCTATGCTTGTGCTAGATTTAAGTGCTTACTTGAGCCTTATAGTTGAAGGAAAGAGATCTTCTTAAATCCTACAGGTAGTGACTGCTGACTCCCACATTTCTCACCAACGCAATCATTCAGACCTCGTCTTCTTCCTCCTGCCCCAAGGAGTATGCTGGTTTCCCTTCCAAACTAAAACACATTCATAGGGGTTTTCACCCACCACTACTTGCTACACATACCTTCAGACCTTTCCTCTTCACTGACTGAAGAACTCTGCGATTCGGAGGGTGTTTCTTATGGATTCGGTTTAAGAAATCCACTTTGACAACATGCTGAGATATGGTGTCCTGGAACCGGTCAAATACTCGGCACCGATTACTCAGGGTCAAGTTCTTCTGGTTCAGCTGGGTGATCAGATAATGCCACAGGAGTTAGGGATCTGCAGGTCACTCTAAGGCACCCTAAGACTTTCATAATGCCTCGTAGCACTGGCAGTACAGCATCAGCTCAGCTTTAGACTATTTGTTTCCTGCAGCACTAACCATTTCTGTTAAAGGGCACATTGCTGGAGATGAATACAAAAGCATTTAGAGGCCGACTAAGCAGCATCAATGCTCTCAGAAGCAGTTTGTCTGGGAAAAAGCTCTTTGTTTCAGCTCCCTGTTTCCTGAGTATTTAAGTCTCAAGTACACTGCTTTTCCAAAAATGAAAACTCTCTCTTGGAATGAAACTCTTTTGGGTTAAGCATGCAAAGAATTACTTCCCCTATTTGTAGCACTGTGCTGCTTTGTATCCCAGTTCTGGAAGCTCATCTAGATCTTAAACAGTCCAGTCAAAAACTAGACAAGCTGTGAGTGAGCCACAATCTGAGCTGTCAGCTTCAGTTACAGGAAGGAGTTCCCCCATCTTTATATCTTATTGCAGAGAGCAGCATCATATTCCTTTGGAGAGTGCGTTGCTTGCAGCAGGAGCTTTACAAGCGTTACAGGGAGCAACAAGAGCTCAGAAGCTGTTTTACATTTGTTGTGCTTTGTCCTTTAATGGACCTGCCAGGTTCCACTCCAGCATCCGGTTACCATACTGCAATCATAGTCCTGCTTACCACCACGTGTTCTATGTGATTTGGGCACATCCATCTACCCAGAGGCATGGCAGTAAGCGGTGGCTCCAGACAATCCATGTGGAACAGGAGTGGGCAATAATCACACTGGATTAGAGGTGCCACTCTGCAACTCCTGAGAAGAGAGAGCCAAATCTTATTCCCCGTACAGAGTATAAACTGAACATTTAGGCAAGCTTGGCTGACCACTTCAGTTTATCCTCTACACTGTTGTTTGCACCAAAAAGTAGGATTTCTGATTTGTAACTTGATCTGTATGGACCTTCTTCAAGGCCCACTTGAGGCAAAAGCCTTCATTTGAAGCAAAATTCAGAGATCAAAAGGAAATCTCAGATTTAGGTAATTACAAGTTTCCCTATCAACAAGATATTCTCAGAACAAGTCTCAAACTCCAGAAAAACAATTACATCTGAATCCCCAAGCCTTAAAAAAGTCTTTGCTCTATGACAAAGGCATCAGTTGTTCTCCACAAAAGCCCACCTGAGTCCCCATTCCATTTTGAGAAATTTACTCTTACTGGATTTCTGAAATAAAGGTTTCATTTTCACTGACATTTTGAATTGGGATTGATCTATGCATTTTTTTGTGCAGTGTTACAAAACCCATCAGTATTTTGTGCTGGTTTTCAGATTTACAATTTCAGCACAATATTCCTATTTGCCTTGGGCTTATAAATCTCTCAGTAGATTTCTATTTCCTAAAGGTCACCTCCTCACACACTTCCTTCATGAACCATAAACAAACATCTCCATTTACTAAACCACCATCACTTTAGAATATTTCTTCGCAGAAAAACATTGAAGACAAGATGGCTCAATCTTGTCAACCTTCAGGCTACATTTCAGAACCCTTTACAGCTGGACCTACACTTGCTGTGGTTAAACACCTGTTATTTAGCAAAGATGAATATTCTCCCATTTGTTTAGCGGATTGTAAGTAATGAAGGAGAATGGAAAAGGAAACAGGTAATCTACTTTTTTTCAGCAAGAACTTTTCTCCCGTGATGGCTGCAGCTACACTGAACAGCTTCCCTGGAAGAACACAAGTACCTGTTGCATGTGAAGCAGACCTTCACTGGCAAAGGAACCAAACCATTGTGGTCTAACTCGTGTTGTGCTTTCTTGACATTCTTTCCTGTGGTTTCTTCCTTTCTCCTCCTCTTACTAGTACCTGAAAAGGAAATTTTAAAAAGCTTTGGGTTATCCACATAGCAGAGATTTGCATTCTGGTAGATACATATAACCATCTCAGAAAAGTCAAAGATTGCTGCTTAAGGAACCTCTGTCAACCACTAAATCTAGCCTTAAGTGACAGAGACTGTCTTTAAAGGCAGATATATTTCATACTTAGTAATTTCAGTGACATCCTATACATTTAGTCACTACTTTGTTACTATATTATTGCATCATAAATCAAAAATCAAGTATTTTGACAACTGTTTTTTTTTCATATGGATGATCTAGACCAAGGTGAGAACAAGCATCTATCACAAGTCCTGATGGACATGGTGTGTAGTTGCAGCGTCCCCACAGCTCACATTTGAAAGGCACCTGCTGCTAGGCAGCTGGAGGAGACCCAGAGGTACCCTCTGCTTTCACCAGCGAGCACAACTACCACTGAGTCAAGAGAGAAAAGAGGAAAGATGGCAGCAGGATGCAACTGCAGATATCTTCACCAACACCAGACGAGGCCCCGCTCACCTGGAAGTGCTGTGGTGCAGGTCAGTTCATTCGGCAGCTGGAACTGCGTTGGGTTCCTTTCCATGGCAGCAGCAATAAGAAGCTCAAAGGGTCGCTTCAGCTGGGGCTGCCCACAGTCCATTTCTGCAATGGCAGAGTCATCATCCACGTCAATTATGTCCTCATCCACATCATTCTGTTCTGAGTTGGGGGTCTCGGTGCTGGCATTGGATGTGGGAGTGCCAGGCCGGCTCGCTCTCCTTTCCAAGATCCTGGCATGCGCATTAGCCCTGATGCTGCTGCTAGACCTGTCCAACAGGTCTGCGTCACTGGTGGGGGAGGTGGTCCTTTTCCCAGATTTGTCCACCAATCCATTTACCTGCCCCAGCTCTTTCTTCTGTTCTCGCTTCTGCACGACATGAATAGGCAGGCTTATCATGGAGGCCACAAACAAAGCACATCAACCTTGACAAATATGTGATTGAAGACAAACAGCATCTGAAAACGCTTGAGCCACTCACTACAACTTCCCCCTTGAAGTCATTAGAGCCTCGATCAAGAACAGTCTGATGGCAGCTAAGGTACAGGTGACAGAACAGCTGAAGAGAACCAAGCGTGAGGAAGAACATCATCATGTGTGTCTCCTTTCAGGGTAGCTATACTTGAGTCCAGATCAGGACAACATTTCACAGCATTTGGTCCTAAACACTTGACAGATCAGATAACTGTTTACTTTGCTACCAACACTGAGAAATTCCACAGCAGACTGTTCTCTGTTGATGCACTTTACTAACCCTGGCACTGCATACAAACACATCAGGGGTTGGGAAGGTCAGCTGGAGAATACAAGTATAACATACAAACAACACTCTGCTATCTCCTGATGGCAGGAATCTTGAACAAGGTGCAGCAGAGGAAAACTATAGATTGGCATCACTACAAGATCCATTTTGCAACAGGAGATGCTGCATGGCCTGGAATGGGCAACAGTGCACTGCTCCAGTGCTTAACAGCATCTCCCCTATGGAGGAACCAATCTACTCCATCACTAACACGGTCTGCAAAGAGAGCAAAGTGTTTCCAGGCAATCTTTAATACAGAAAAGTTGGGGATTTCATCCTTTTCTCTCTCTTTTTGCTTTATTATTTGTTTTTTGATTTGTGACCTTCATTTCTATTGTTGGCAGATGGCTGAACAGTACCCTGGAAACATAACAAGGCAATCACTTCAGGAACAAAAGGCTGAGCATACAGTTTTCTTCCAATCTGTTTTGGGTGTCACTTCAAGGGAACAGTTGCTAGATAGCTTGGTGCAGTTTCTAAACCCTCTGCTACACAGCCTTACGTGGTCACAGCAATAAGATGTTTACATTGTGCAAGACAGCTTCCTGGAGAAAGAGCATCAAGGCAAAAAAAAAGACAAGCTATGATCTTGCCCAATCATCTCCTTCCCATCCTGTTCAACAGCCCAGGAAATCATAACTCACAGTGATTTCACCCTCTGCTGATGTACAACTGCTGTGAAGTCACTCTTCTAAAAAACACATATTAACTGGAATCACAGCCCTGATGGCAAAGCTGTGTTAACGTGACTCCCGTTCTGCCTGTAGACAGCTCACCTCCTCGAGCACAGGAGCCATTCCCATTTCCTCTGTGCCTCAGCTCTCCTTCCTTTCCAGAAATGGAGGGAAGGAAAACAGATCAAAAGGCACAGATTGACAAGAAGCTATCAGGCACTTCAGTTTTACCTCCTACTAGTGAGGTAAAAATATCACGAGAGTCTCACCAAGACCCCTCAGGTTTCTTTAAGCCCTTCCCTAACAAAGCCCTTTGCAAACGTGAGCACAAAGAAGCAGCTCTGGTTGTCTAAGCACACAGGAAGGGAGAGGCAGGTATAACCCACAGGATTCAGGTTTCAAATGGCCAGTTGGAAGGGCAGGGATTGTGTCTGTTTTGAGAGGCTTTACCTTGCGGCGCACGGTGCAGCGGTGGCACATCCACTCCCCCGGAGGCAGCATCTCCTCGCTGAGCGGAGGGTTGCTACAAGGCAAACACAAAGCAAAGCTTTACTGTTATTTACTGGCATTTCTGGAACTCTTCTCACGTACACAGAGTCAGGGCAGCTCTGCAGTTCCACTCCCAGGCACTTCCTTTTATTTATGGTGAAGCTCCCTGGATTTGCTCTCCCATACATCCACTTAGCCAGACACCTCCAAGAAGCCAGCCTTCCATGACACCCATCTCAGCTCCACGGTTTCAGAGCACTCTCAGACTTGAACAGCAAAGATAAATGGAAGATTCGCTGGTGTGCCACACACATTCCTCCCCCCACAACACCACACCTCCTTAAATAACTTGATTACTCCACGTGAGACCACACAGATTCCCGTGCAGCAAGCACAGTCATACATCCAGGCATTTCCATCCCTTGGATTTGCAGTGAGTCCAACTGAACGAGCTGCCATGAGGTCTACCCACCACCTCCCATATACTCCATCCCTGGGCACACTTACTTAATGGTGGAAACCACCTTCTATCTTAAGACAACCCAAATACTCTTTAAAGTGTCACCATATACAGCTTGCCTTGGCTACGAAGCACAGGATACATCCTACTCACATGGATCTGCACTTACTATAAAAGCTGTATCACAGTGAAATGACATTCTCATTTTGATGCTAGAAATAAACCAAAGCAAATTAGACGAAGGAGTAAGGAGGACTATTTTGAGGAACACTTTTCCTCAGTAAAAGGCAGAGCAGCATATGTTAGATGATACACTTTCCTTACAGATCCTACTACTAATTCAACTTTCCAACACCTCTTTATCATTAAGATTTGTTATTTGAGCAAACTGCTGACTGTGGCAGGGAAAATGTACCTGCTGGCAAAACTCAGCCATCTACCATGGAGTGTGGCTTAAGATAATACTTAAAGAGTTTTCCTGACCTTTGCTGGAGGCAGCTCTTAACAAGTCTGCTCTCTTGTGCTGAACACACAGATGCACTACCGCAGGATCTGGAAGCTCCATTTCCCACCAACTGGGAAACATTTCAAGGATCCACTGGGACTGACTGGGTTACAAGGGGATCAAGAAGTACAGTAGCTTATAAGACTGGCCCAAGAAAGCCACACAAGCATGGGAAGCTAGACCGTGGTTCATGGCAGGAGTCTTTATACTGTTTATTGCACCTACAAATATCAAACCAAATCTGAGTTAAGCTTTCCAGACTCCAGCCCTGACAAGCCAGGGAGGATAAGATGCATACTTGCTGGCCAGGAAGAGCTGTGCTTTGCAGCAAAGGGAGAGGCTGTCTTCCTCGAGAATCTTGCTCCTAGCACAGGGAAATGGCACAGGATCCCAGCCCAGGCTCCCAAGCCTGGACTATGAAAACAAACACACTTCCTTTGTTTAAACAGAGTCCTGGCGAGCCTTGCCCTGAGCTCGCCCGTGTGCCAGCGACAGCCTCTGCAGGTACTGCAGCCATCCGGGGTCACGCTCCCTCTTGCAACACTGTGCCTGGAAGACTGAAGGAAGAACACAGCAAGAACCAAGCTGGTAATAACCTCAGCATTTCTGGTGTCAGGCTCAGGGGAATTCAGTAGAGCCAACACATCTGGCAGCCATTTTGAGGAGGAGTGCAGGGTTTCAGAGGCCTCCGTGTTTCAGGCACTCCAGAAACGCAGCGCTCTGCATATATGCACTGACATACCTGCAGCTTATGTTTCTCATTTCCTGGAGGGCTTGGATGAACAAGAGATCAGGCTCTAGATGAGAGCACCAAAGCCTCCACTACTGGCTGCTTCACCCCAAATGCTTGGATGAAGCAGTAACTCCCTGCCCCAAACCAATCTTTTGCCAACAGAAGCAGCAAGGGGGGCAGAAGGGGGAGAGTAACAAATGATCCCCGTGTGCTTGCTGCAGCATAAATCCATGCTGAATCCTAAGGTGCATCCTGCAATAGCTCAGGTTTTACTCTTGCTAGAAAACAAGCTCTTAGATCTGCATCTACAACAAGTATGGATTCATCTGGCCCATTCCCCTCTCCCCTCCCAACACCCCAGGGCAAAAAAACCACAGACTTTGATTTGTTCCTAGTGAAATTTCACCCTCTGAAGCTCCCGATGAGCGTGCCTGAACTGCTGGGAACACGTCTGCCCCATTCCGACGTGCGGCGTGCCAGGGATCCACGCGCTGCCAGATGCCTCTGGTTATTTGTTTTAACTGTTACCTCAATCTTACGCGTTTTATAATGAAACAATTAATACCACGGTGAACCTTGAGAGACGCCTGGAAGAGTCAGAACAGGTTTCTTCTGCAAGTGTGTGTTATTCTCCCGTTTGCTGGGTTTGAACCATGAAATCCTACATCCACTGTACTATTAAAGAAGCATTTTAATGAATGCTGCTACCCGAAGGCCTGTGGAAGGAGGGGGAAAGATTCGTTTCAGAGCAGCAGAAAGGTTTTAGCGCTCAGACAAGCCTCCTGAGGTTTTCTGCTCACTGTCAGGGCCTAGCTGCGATGGCAAGTGTATTAAAAGACTGATTCTGCCTCTCCTGGTTAATGAACTGTTCATCAAGGCAGCTCACCATGCTAACAAAGACTGATGAAGGCTGCTCCTGCACTGCTGGCCTCGCAGCAAGCAGAGAGCATTGCCTGGGTCTCAGCAGAAAGCCAGGGAAGCGCTAAAGAATGCTGTTTTAATTGACTAGGTATGACCACATTCTTCAACCTTTTACTGTAAGCATAAAAGAAACGGATTTTTAAATCTGAGCAAGACACTTGATCTTCATAAGCAAGGTAAGAATTAGCACTTTGGCAGGAGCACCACGGCCCTTTTCTCCCTATCTTTCACGGGTTCATTAGCATGCACAGCTCCAGCCGCCAGTGTTTGCTGCCAACAGGACCTGGAATTGTACAGCTCCCACTTTATCTTCGGTTACAACACATCTCCTTTCAACTACACACCAGTCAGTTGTGCTTTTCAGTACAATTTCACTAACCCTTCATTTCAGAAAGTTACTCCTTCTGTCATCGCAGACAAGAGTGGTGGCCTCTGCTGTTTACATGGGGGGTTTGGTGTGACCCAAATCAAACCTGCCTAGCAGAATGTGTTTCTGTGTTTAAGATAAAGACAGCTCTGAAAAACACAGGCTGAGTTAAAAATACCTGGAAGACTAACTCATACAAAGCCTCTGAAAATTAAAGGAGATGTTTATCACTGCCTAGTCAAAAACCACTACACTGACTATAAAGTCACTTGCCATATAATACCTGTCTCATGTTTTTTTCTGAAAAAGTTAAGTATCTCCTGAAATTCCTATCAGGCGCATTTGTCAAGCATTGCTCTGCCATGGTCAGAACGCAATGCTCTATTCCTTAAATAAAACTTAAATGGCTATGACAAAATAAAAAATCTTCAAGAGCATATTAGGAGGTTTTTATCAAGCAAACAATAGCATGAAGCCACTTGGCTTTTCAATTTCACACTCTGGGGCTCTCATACATCAGAAGCCTGTTGTCAAGTCTAAATCCCGTAATTACTCCTCACTTTGCTGACCTCAATAAATAGGTAAACAAGTGCTCCAAGAAATAGCACCTTCTCCAATACAAACTGGGCCGTAGCTCTCAAAGGAACCAGTTATAAGCAGACCTGAGGTTATTTACACACTGCATTCCTGGCCATCTTGCGTCAAAGGCACGTTGACACTACTTTTGGACCCACCAGGATACAGCCAGCTACCAGCTGGGATAATGGTGGCAGGAAAACAAACCAGCCCTGGTGAAGCTTTCTTCAATAACTTGTCTTTCACGTCAGTTGTTTTCAACAATCGGACTTAAATATTTTTTTTCCTGTGCGGAGGAAAAATAGTAACACCATGAAAAAATGCAGGCAAACACATTTTTTCCTTCTCAGGAAACTTAATTAACTGACCAAGACTCAATGACAGGATGATAATGAAGGATGCTAGATACGTTTGCCAGATAAGGGAAGAAGGCTTTCGGCTCTTCTATGGGACTCCTATTTATCCCTATGATGGATAGAGCTACAGCTGTTCCACCAGCTTCATAAAGAACAAGGCTCCCTGGCTTCCTACAGCAGGGCCTCAATGGCAGCTAAAACAAACCAGGAAACCAACCTCACTGTCAGGGCATTACAAGAGCCCCATTGAGAAACAGGGAAAATTGCATCATTTACAAATTCAGCTTTTTGGAACATTTTTACTGCGTCCAAGTTACACACTTCTGCTCACAGCTGCTCCCAAACCCGGCTGGAGGAGGACACCTGGAACCCTGAGCCTCTACCTTAGACAGAATAAAACCACACCAAACAAGCCAACAGCTGCAGCCTGCGGTGAGTTCCTCCCCACTGCAACTGCCTTACCTTGCTCTTTTACTCCTGCATCAACACAAAGCTTCTGAAGGCAGAAGTCACATTTCAATCAACTTAGAGGTGGTTACTAGGAAAACTATCAGCTCCCTCCTCTCCTCCACTGTTATTCCTCAAATTATTTAGTGAAGTTTCCAAGTTCTGCTCATTAACACAAATTGTGACACTCAGCTGTACAAGAACAATATTCCTGAAAAAGCCAAAGAATTCTCAAGCACCACTGCAGAGGCCACCAAACTTCAGATAAGCCCAGCATATTTTTTTTTCTTTACAGACATCTAAGCATGACCTGATCACATTAAAAGTAACAGTTTCAGCAACTTTCTGGCCACATTGTTTATAAATTACACCTGTTTTAAGCCAGCAGCACAAGTCACATTAACTACAGAGCACCACCCACTACGTGGTGCAACAGCTCCTGAGGGAACCTGTGAAAAAAGCTTGACAGCAGTGAACGTAACTTTGTTTACACAGAAGTGCAAGTCTTGAGCATAGACATAAGTTCTAAATTAGTAACATCTAGCAAGGACACCTGGACACCACCAAACAGGTCAGGACATGATTATTTTGGCTGCCACTATGCAAGGAAGGGAACCAAAATGACCGTTTCACAGGTCACCAATTATCCCATCATCTGGAACGCTGCATCTGCTTAGTGTGCATCTTTCCAACAGCATGGCCAGAGCTGGAAATAAGGGTTCAGCAACAGACAAAAAACAGAAGCAGGATTAAAACACCATTACATGGGCAGACAGCGAGGAACAAGATGTATCCAAGGAAAAAAATAAAGGGACACTACATTATCTACATGATGCTACAATAGTGGAGGAAGATTTAACTCCTAAAGGTTTAAGTAGCAGCATTGCTGGGTATGCCAAAATTTCCTTCAGTGTGTGCTTATTTTTACCATCTCAACCTGCCAGTGCTCAACATTTCAAGGGCTTTGCCAGCAGTCCCAGCCTCTGGCAGCAGCACCACCGTGCTCCTAAGAACCAGGTCCCATTTCATGAGTGTATCATAAATTTTGTAGGTATTCTGTGAATTTCAACGCCAATGAACTTATTTACTTCAATCCTTCATCAAACCACTGCTGCTACTCCCATCCTGAGAAGAGAACCTCACGGAAGTAGGTGTTTATCCACCTTAACCTCAGCTCCCTTCCTGCTTCACTGGGGATCCTGCCTCTTCCCTGTGCCCTCGTGCACAGGCAATCCTGGGGTTCATGGGGAACCAGGGAAGCTTCCTCCAAGGCACGAAGTAGAACTTTTTTGCCTCCGACCTGACAAGCAGGAGGGTCCAATAAACTGGATAAGCTGCATGTAAACATGTGATCACCTGATGTAATTAGTTACTTCTATTTATAGAAAGAACCTGGCCCACAGAGACCATTCCCTAGACAACCTGTTAGCTATTACCCTCGTTAATGTCCAGCTGACAAAAAATTAAAGGAAGTATTGTTTTTTAAGATATCAAATTTCCACACATAGGCAAACACATACATATATAAAAATAAATATGCACTAAAAAGTGTATAATACCACCAGAACCGCAGTGAGGTTTTTTGATTACTATTTTTTAATTACTTTGAGTGGTTATGAACTCTGCTATTTGAGACATATTTGCCTAGGGAACCATCCAGCTTTGTATTTATAAGCAGAAACCATGGAAGTTGATTGGAAGAATTGTTGACTTTGAAAAATGTGGGTCAGACACAGAAATTCAGACATTTTGCACATCCTGACTCCTGTTTCTTTCGCAGGCATCACTCATGCCTGTGCTGCAGACAATAGTAACAATAGCCTGAATTCAATGTCCAGGTTCATTATTAAGTGTTCAGGTCTTTATAGCACCATCTTCTTAACAGATTAGAAGTCATGTTCTCAAAGCAGGATGACACATAGGGCAGCATCAGGGAAAAGAAAGGAGGCTGAGGAACAACACAGCCCTGGTGAGAATCACTTCATCCAATTCTGTCTTTAAAGAACAATAAATGAAGAGACATCTCTGGTGGGAAAAAAAATAATCAAAACACAGGTCTGAGAGGTTTCTGAGAAGTGAGCACATTCAGCCCCAGCCATACTCAACGTGTTCAAAGGAGGCAGGGGTGAAAGGACAGCAGCAATAAGGTGGAAAAAAGGAAAGCAGCACATCAGAAAAGGATGAAGGGCATACCCATAAAAGCAAAAGCACGAATTTGTCTTCACACAGGCACAAGTGAAGTGTAATTCTGACATCTACATGTGGACTAGGCTTTCCCAAGAACACTGGGGAAGAGAGAAAAAAGAGCAGAGACAGAAATATCCACAAAAAAACCCCAAAACCCCCAAAAAACAAAACCCAAAACCTTAGAGCAGGGCATACATTCTTTTCTGCCTTTTCCAGATCACCTTCATATCTTGCTCCTGCTGCTATTCTAGACGGAGATCACTGGGAAGTTCACATGATGCCGTGCCCAAAGTCAGAGGCTGTACAGGCAGGTGTTTCACACCAATCACTAGTGCTTGCCAGAAATTCAGCATGGGGTTTTCAGCCTGCTAAATTGTATCCTCAGGCCAGCGCTTTCTGCAGGGTTCAAAGTCGGTAATCTCCAGCTCCATCTAGTTTGCTTCCAGTGATCGTGCAGAGCAGACGTCAGCAGAAATGGGTTAGAGTTGGGTTCAGGCACTCGATTCCCCCCAACTGGCTGAGATGCTCTTTGCCTTTTGTGTTCAAGATCTGATACACCAACAGGAAGAATGATTTATACAACTTTTTTTTCTCCCCCACCTTCATTTTTGGCTACAGGGAGCATTTACTCCATACCCTAGAAAGGTATGCGATTGCATTACAACTGGTATCTGTCAACCCCTTCATTAAAGGGAAGCTACAACACTATTTTTACTCAGCTTACAGAGTTACTGGATACTGGAGTGTTCCTTCGAGGAAGCTGGGCAGACATCTAGCGAGCAGTGGAGCTGGAGACAGCACAAATCGATTACTATAAGAAGGAAAAGCCAGCTCTGACAATCTGTGTCACAAAAATCACAAGTCTAGCCAGTAACCTGACGTGGCAAGATGCTTTTTGCTTACACTCACTTCTTTCATACCCCTGTAACAAAGCCATGTTATATCCCCAGATACATTTGCATTTTCACAAGTCCAAGAGAACTTCCTGACTGGATTAAAAAAACAAAACGGGTACATCCTTCTCACATGATTTATATTCCAATAGACAGCACTTCCTAAATATTCAGACTGTCACACTTGTTTTCAGGGAGATACACCTCTTTCCTACTCTGGAAGTAACTGCTCCCTTTCTTCACAGCAGATTCCTGCTATTTGCTACTGACTCAAGGATTAAGAAAGGCTGCAGAGCATAGGAAAAACTCAAGAACCTGATACGTACCAGTGAGTCAGTCTAGCAACAAAAGCAGTTTAACATCCACTGGTGCGGGTCAATAAACGGAAGAATTTATGTTAGCGTTGAAAAACTGTTTCAGTATCGATGCTACAACTGAAATTTCAAATTGACTTTGTCTTACACAGGGAAACACAGGAGCCCTGCTCTCCTGCAGGTGTTCCTCACACCACCACGACAGCACCTACAACCCAAAAAAGGCCCTTTTTAGTGGGGGGGGTAAATGCCTGTTTGGTCCTGATTCTTACTAAAAATACACAGTTCTGTCACTGACAACTGCACAGAGGCACTCCCCACCCGGGGTGTCCTTCACACCCGTGGTAAGAGAAGTACAGCCGGATGTCAGACATGCCGATTACCACTGCTTCCCTTTTACTAACCCACCTAAACAACACCGTGAAATGGAGAGAGAGAGAGGGAAGAATTAGGAGCTTTATAAGATCTTGTGTAATAAACACAGTAGTCCCCCATTCCCAACTATCAGATCTGCTGGCGGCAGTACAATCTTAACAACACTGAGCTTGTACGTGATAAAAAGACATAAGGCAGCTAAAAGAAGGTGAATATATTTACAAGATAGTGCCAAGATCTCCATAACAAACAGTCATTAGCAGATTAGTATTATGAATCTAATCCAATTAAGAATTTCCTTTGCAAATGCCTGGAGGAGCTGGAATTCCTCTGGGAAGACCTTTCCATGTTGTGAAAGGCTCCCATGAGTCATGTCTGCAGGCTGACATACCAGGAAAGACCAGCTCTGGAGCAGCAGGAACAAAGCAGTGAACCCCACCTCGAAGCAAACTGCTGCAGCCTCTTGCTCCTGAGGAATCAACTCAAAAAATGGACCTCACAGTGGCACAAAAAAAGATGTCTCAGTTCCACAAGTCGTGGTCAACATAAAACTGGCACTTTCCTAAGCCAAGGTACTAAACCATGGAGAATTTTCCTTGTTCACCGTTTCCCACTGTGCCATTTTAAACAGCTTTGGAACAATGCGGGTGTTTGATGCAACACCAGACCATGCAGCAGCCACGTCTAAAGGCAAAGCCTGAGTTAAGTAGTTAAACATCCCTCTCCTCGACCTCGAATTCTTGACTTTAGAATCCCAAAGCCATGCTCCTACCACTCCACACTGATGTTGGGAACTTCAGCAGACACCCATAGCTCAATCCAAATCACCAATCCTTGCCCACAGTGCAAAATCTGCTCACACTCAGTTTAACACGAGCGACATCTGCACACACAGGTGAGAGTGGTGGTTTGCAACTCAGCCAATCATGAGTTCATCAAATTCTTACTGTGAATGATTTGCTGAAGCCCTCAGCTGAAGTCCACAGATTTAGGCTGACCTTATCTGCCTTTGCACAGAAGGATTTAGGACAAAATGACGAGAGTGAAAAATCTCATTGGTACAACTTTGCTGAGCAGAGCTGCCAAGACTGATCATGTTACCACATCTGCAGGCGCACACGCAGTGACCCTCCGCTGCCAGAAACCCTGTCAGGGCAATCACTTCCTCCTGCCTCAGGACCCAGCCTAGGCTGGCCCCAAGGCTCCCAAAATATCAGAACCAGAGATACATAAAAACAAAAGTTGGGTTTTTTTTAAAAGCACATACTTAAACCAATATTATTTTAACAAAGTATCGGTTAAGATGGATACATTTAAATGTTGGGAACAGAACAGCTTACTCTGACCTTCAATATGCAATTACATAAACATTAAAGTAGGGGTTTGCCAGTCATTTACTGTTAAAAAAACCCCCAAACAAACAGAAAGCCTCACAATAAAAACTTTCTGCACTTAAAACTACAAACTTTTTTGAAGCTGTGATGTGATTCGATGTACTGAAACCCTGTTCCTAGCCACTATTAGGTAAGAAGCTTGCCTCTCCAGCACCTTGCTGGACATCCTGCTACTTCTTGCAGCAGGGAGATGCCTCAGACCATTCTAAGATTCACCTGAACCACTGGAGGCAGCTCAAGATGACCATTAAGGGTAGGATTAACTGAGACAATAGACTGGCCATTGTTTTGCTCCCCTCACAGACTGCATATTCATGTAAAAACCCAAAGCTAGAACAAATGCCAAAGATAAAGCAAGGCGTTTTAGACTGAATAAGGTGGGGAAAAGAGTTGTCCTACCGGCCAAACACAACTTTTTTCCATTCTTTGTTCGAAGCACTAAAACAACGTGACTCATAGAAAATACCAAAACTCTGGTTTAGCTTCCTCTGCTGCACTTTGCAGCTCTGTTACTCCTGTTCTTCGACACCAGCACTTGGGTGAAGACTGCCAAATCGGAGGGGAAATGAGCCAAACACTGCAAATATAAACACAAGGAGGTGTTGCAAAAAGTTTGATGGAGGCAGCAGGCCTCGGTACGGGCATAACACACTTCTCCCAGCACGGCAGAGAGGAAGCTCAGCTATAAGGAACCTTTTTGCTGGGCAGTGTCACAAAACTGCTACTGTCGTTTACATAACTGGTCAGCTTTAAGGGACTGAGGTCACTCTGCCATGCCAGCAGAGCTGCACAGCCAGAGGCATGAGATTTTTACAAGAGGGACTTGAACCGCAGCATTCAGTGAGGGTTGTGCTTTTGGACTCCTCCAACCAGAAACGCGGGCAGGGAGACTTTAAAAAAAAACAAAAAGAGAGAGAAAAAAAAACAAACACAAAACTGTTCTGTGTTGGTTCTCCCTCCTGTTGTCACTCCCTTCCCCCAGCTTGTTAACTAAACTTTTCCTCTCCCGGGGATCTTTCTAATCCTTCATAATGAATTTGCAACATCAGTCACTTTGCAAACTCGCTTCAATGTGAATCAAGTTTACTACAAGCTCAAGAAAACACAGGGAATTCTAACAATTACATTGCCAGGAGGAGGATAGAAATGGGAAAGAATAGAAGTAGCACTGGAAAATTGGTTTTCAATCATGTAAAGAAGGAGTGTGCACCATCCCTGAGGGCCTGGGCTACGGCAGAACATCAGGATGGAAATGCACTCTGCACTGTTACTCAAAGCAGCAGATTATGGGCAAACAGCAGAACCAAACATCAACTTCAGAGCTAAAAATCCCATGTCCTGTTTTCAAGAATTACTAGGGACCCAAAAAACCTCTCTCTGTAAATTCAAACCTGAAGAGAGTCACCTGACTGTGATATTAATCCAAGTATGTTGAAACTAAGTATCTGGCAGGGATTTCACACTTTCCCGTGTCCCTCCCACCAGGCCAGATTATCTGCAGCCAGGCTGAAACCCTCGGGACCCACGGCCTCTCAGAGCACCCACAGCAGCTTTACACTGAACTAGTGACTCCAAAACGGAGCTGTGGGAAGAGCTGACACCCCAACAGATGAATTGGGAAGTCACTTCCACCCACATTAATTCAGGAGAGCAGTCGTTCCACGGTGCACCGACAAAACTTGTTATTTACCACCTCAGATGTGTAATACTATCAGACTTGGAAAGTTTTGGGAGTTTTGGCCAAGTGCCTTCTGTTTTCCTGCAGAGGACAACGGGTTGAAGTGCTAAACTGAAGTTAAGGCACTGCTGAAGTTTGAGGGTCACACACTTACCTAGCAAAGCCAACTTTCTCACTACAGGCTTAAATAACTTTACACAGAAGAACCTTCTCTACACAGGAAGGAGCAATACGAGTTCCTGGGAAGCTGAGCTGGATTTGTCTTCAGCTGACTGCATGACTTGTGCCACTTATACCCCTGAAAATGCTTTTCTTTTATAATATGGCCTCTCCCATACAGCTGTGATCGACTGATCACAAACTCTAGACCAATTAAAAGCTACTTTTTAATTTTTGTTATGCTACACTGATAATAAATTCAACCTGGTACTAAAGCTCACAATAAATATTCAGAGAACAGGTAAGCTGTTGACACAAATCAGTTAAGAGTGCCCCAGCAGTGCTATTCAAGTGACTTAAACCAAGCCTTGCATTACAGCTGCTATTCTTTAAATAAAAAAGGAGGCAGAAAGGAAGTTGCAAATGCTGCCTTTACACCTCAGTTTATATCCAGAACGGAAGTTTACTTTACGCAAAATGAGGGAGGTAAAGGGAAGACACGAAAACAAAACCTGAGCATCCCTTTGAGACAACCTAGGTCACCTAAAGGGCATAGCCAAGGGTCCAACAAAGGTCCAGGAGGAAGGAGGCAGAACCAGGCCCAAGCTGGAGGCCTTCAGACAAAGCCTTTCCACACTGTGTCGCCTCCCACAGCAGAGTCTGGGCTACTGTCAAAGAGATCGCTTGAGAAATCCCAGAAGAGGCAACAAATGGAGTGAAAGAGAGCATTTAGAATTGCTCTTTCATTTCTGTTCTGGAGAGTGACTAGTTAGCCAAAGATATATGTTTTTTAATATAATATTTTTATATAAAATTTTTATACAATTATAATGCAACTAACTCAGGTACAGCAAAGGCTTTACAGGTATTTGATTTACCTGGTTGTTTCCCACTCGCTAATTACCAAAACATCGCCAAATTAAGCCACGAAATTTAGGCATGCACAAAGTGGTCTCATTTATGGTGTGACTTAACTAGGATTCAGAGTCAGCCAGGACACTCTACAGCCTCAGGCACAGCTCTTCCATTCCAAAATGTGAAGTTTTAGCCATCACTCCAGCCTTGCTAAGGGAACGCTCAGGATGCGTTCGGCTGCATCCGAAAGCAACTACGCCCGGCAGAAGGGAAAAAACCACCCTTAAATTAAAGCTCATCAAGGACACTGGATGAAAAAGAATGATAATTACTATCCTGCTAGTAAATATTAGAGGATCTGCACTACCACCAGTAGCACTTCCTTAGGGTAGGAGGGATGATGTCATGGCTGCATGCTACAGCATTGTCGGGTTTGCCTGGCTACAGGCTGCTAACGGGACACTCCCTACAGAACTGTGACCGCACACTCAGCTTCCCTGCTATCACCAACCAGTTTAATAAGTGTTCTGAGACCCTCAATTAGCATAGAAATGCAGAACAGCCAGCAAGCAAATGAAAATCAGAAAAAAGCAAAAAAAGAAGAGAAAAAAAAAA